>CM021104.1:359176958-359448060 GCA_007115665.2 Sequoiadendron giganteum
ATGTAAACTCACCATTTTTGAAAGGCAATTCAATGAGACCATTATTTAGAACAAAGTCGTTGAAATCCTATTGACTTTATCCTGCCCAAAAAAACCTCCCATTTTATTAGAAGGTCTCAAAATAGCATTGAAGTCGCCTCCTAGAGTAAACATCCTTTCCTCGATGCCTAAAATTGCTGATAATTCTTACCATAACACCTTTTTTCTGGGTTGGACTAGTTGGGCCATATATATTGATTATTGAAAAGCTTACCCCAAGTTGTTTGGAGTTAACTCTCAACCATTGCCAAAATCTATCTTGTTGAGTTATTTGAACATTAGTAACTGAATCATTCCATAGGACACCAAGACCCCCTAAAGCTCCCACAACTCCAGTGAGATTGCATTTTCATCTACTAAAGCATCTAAAAAAGAATCAAAATCACACTCCTTAATTTTTGTTTCTTGTAGCCACACCAAGTCAGGCCTCATTTGATCAGAACATCTTTTGATCAAACATATTTTGTCAGGGGCATTGCAACCCCTAACATTCCACAAAAGGATTTTCATGGCTGTCGAAAAAGGCATAGCCTTTTCCCGATCTCAATTTACTCTTTCCAGCCACATTACTAGCCATTTCCAGCCTCATTCTATTGGTTTTAGGTTCATGCTTCTTCTTTTCACCAAACTTAACCTTCGAATTTGAGGCTAAAGTTTGTTCTAGAGTTCTTTTCTCAACAATCCCTATGTTATCCTGCAAGCCTAGCACATCTTCACCTCCCATCTCCTCATCTATGGCAGAATATGTATTTGAGTCTTCCAGATTACCCCCACTATCTCTGACACCCTCAAACTGGCTCTCTATATTTTGGATAGGAGATATTGGGATGTCCTTGAAGATTATTGCCTCTACCACCCAGGCATCTTCAAGAAACTTATCTTCTTCAAGTTTGTTTTGCCTATTATTACAAAGAGAGTTTTGTTCCCATTCCTCACCAGGCTTCTCAGCTCAACTATACATGATCTTATCAACACTTCATTTTTTGTTTGGCGGTTGAGAGTTTCCTTGCAAAAATAGTTTAGTTTCAGTTCTCTCATTCATCACCTGAGAGAGTTGACCAGAAACAAAAAAAACACCTTCTAATATCAGGGTTTCATTTAGCCCTTCAAAACTTCCACTTCCAATTTTTGGGCAATATCTTCTACCACTTGCCACTCTGAATCCATCAAAGTTTTTTATTTTTTTTCACTTTCAACAATAAAAGGTCCCACATCTTGATTAGATTCTTGCAAATTCAAATCTTGTGACTTCAGTTCATAACCATTTTCAAAAAGGGTATCTATTTCTTCTCTCTGGGCCCCAACCCAATTGCATCGGGTCCCTGTTGCTACAGAGGAAGAGCCATTTTGTTTCTCTCGCAAAAAACCCCAAACTTGCAAATTCCATTGATCTTCCCATTCCACAGTTTCAGTCATATTCATCAACTCCTCAACTAAGGGGTTTTGGGCTAGTCCTTTCCCCTTCTTCACATTTGGGCAACTGCCTTCTATGTGTTCTTTCCCATCACACCTCGAACAGGTTACCATTGCATCCTCAATCTCCACAACTTGACGCCAAATTCCCTCCCCTGTCTTTAACTCTATCATTTCTGGAAGTGGGTGGATTGGTTTCCCTAAAATGAAAACCCTAGGAAACATACTATAATCAGATTTTGCCATGGCTTCATCTGAATTCACAAAAAAACCTAGTTTGTTTCCAATGTTTTTGAGGCTTTCTTGATCCCAATACTCCTGCGAGAGGTTCTTCAATCTGATCCACATAGGCACTTCCTAATGTTTGCAGTATTAGGGTCAAAATTTGGGACCCAATATTTTATATAGAAGCCCCTTCCTCCCATCAAGAACAAGCCACTATTGATGATCCACTCTTTATCCTTAGCCGTTTGGAAAATCACTAAGTAAAAACCATTTTCATTGGTTTTAAGAACATAGTCTTTGCCCCAGTGAGTGTCACACCAAGCCCTAGTCCTAGAGAAATCCAACCATTTACCTCCCCATTTCATGAAAAAAGCACGAGCCTTAAGAAAACTAACAGAGTCGCTCCACTCTCTATTTTCTAGCAACAAAGAAACCACCATAGTGTGGGAAAAGTTAGGTGTTACCTTGCTTGTTTCTGCCTTCTCAGCCTGATGCTTTGGTCTCCAGAACTTTCCTTCCAGTTGTTTAAAATAAACCCTTTCGTTTAAAGCCATCGATTTGAACCTTCTATCATTCTGCATGGGTTGTCTAGTTTTTTGACCAGCATTTTTTGGAACCCCAGGTCTAAAAATGTGATTAGCTGGAGCCTTTCATGCTCCATAGGGACCATTCCTTCTAGGTTTCTGAGCATTTCTGCCCCTTCTATTGTTAAAAGGCCATTTGGGTTACGTTTCTCCATCATATTGCAACCCCTAATGCCATCAAAAATCTTGTCTGTGTCGTTGCTCCTCCATCCCTTCATCTACTTCCCCATATCTCATTTTTTATTGCATTATATATGAAATATAATGAATATTATTAATTAATATTATATACATAATCTTTTTTTATAAATATTATTATTTAAAAATTAATGTATAAGAAATCTAACAACTTAACTAGTCTTTTAGAGAGATGTAATGAGAGAAGGGGGCGACAAGTGGGGAATAAATAAGAGGGAGGGAGAGAGAGCTACCACTTATGGTAAACAAAGATAATAGAACTCAATTATCTATGCATTTTCGAGGTCAATAGTTCAAACTATTAAGGAAGCATACAAATTCATGAAATTAGACTCAATTGTTCCTAGATTTACATTTTTTTGAGTTTACATACCAATTTTTTAACTCCATCAATAAATAAACTAGAGGCTTCCCTACAGGTGTATGAATCTTCCTTCATACATGGACTCGAGACTCTCAAACATATTGATCATCACTTAACTCTCTCACTAATATATTTTAATTATTGAAGATGAAACTGTCAATAAATAATTTAATATTCAATATTTAAATCCATCTCCATCTCTATCTCCCTCTTTATTTGCATCCCCTATATCTATCTCCTTACCTCTCTCCTATCTCTATCTCTCCCTCTTTTTATCCCCATCTCTCCCCCTCTCTCTCTTTCTCCCTATCACTCCCTCTTTTTATATATCTAATTTCCCCCCCCCCTCTCTCTCTATATATATATCTCACTCTCTATCTTTTATCTCCATACCCCCTCTCTCTCTCTCTCACACACACACACCCTCTTTATCCCTCCGTATCTCTATCTCTATATCTCTCACCCTCTACCTCTACCTCTACCTCTACCTCTATCTCTATCTCTATCTCTATCTCTATCTCTATATCTCTATCTCTATATCTCTATCTCTCTATCTCTATCTCTATCTCTATCTCTATCTCTATCTCTATTTACTTACCTCCCTCACCTCTATCTCTATCCCCTATCTCTATTTACTTACCCCCCTCTCTCTCACTCTTCCCTCATCTATCTCTCCATTTTTCTATTCATATCTTTCCCTCTCTCCCTCTCTCCATATTATATTTATTATTAAAATATTATATATAATATATGTTTATTATCTATCTATATATAATATAAATATATATAATTTATTGAAAAATATATTCAAAATATATTTATTATTACATGTTATGTTAAATATAATGTGCATTATCAATATAAATATTATATACATAATTTTTTTTCTTCTAAATTTAATTATTTAAAATAAAATATATAAGAAATCTAACAACTTAACTAGTCTTTTAGAGAGATGAAATAAGAGGGATGGAAAGTGGGGGGAATGGATAGGTGGGAGGATGGGAGAGATGTCACTTATTTTATAAATTTAATTATTAATGTTTAAATATATATGCACTACCCATAAAGAGTGGAAGACAACAAAGCTCAATTATCTATGCACTACCTAGGTTAATAGTTCAAGCTATTCAAGAAGCATATAAATTGATGAAATTACACTCAATTGTTCCTAGATTTAGGGTTTTTGAGTTTACATACCAATTTTTTAGCTTCATCAATAAATAAACTAGAGGCTTCCCTACAATATATGAAGCTCCCTTCATACATGGACTCGAGACTCTCAAATATATTGATCAACATCACTTAGCTCTCTCACTAATGTATTTTAATTGTTCAAGATGAAAACGTCAATAAATATTTTTATATCTATTATTTAAATCCATCTCCATCTCTATCTTCCTCTTTACCTTTATTCATTATCTCTATCTCCTTACCTCTTCCCTATCTCTATCTCTCCCTTTCTCTCCCTCTCTTCCCATCACTCTCTCTTTCTATATATATGTATTTCTCCTCCATCCCATCTTTATTTCTCTCCTTCCATCTCCTTCCCTCTCTATTTATGTATATATCTCTCCCTCTTTATATTTATCTCCATATCTCTCTCTCGCTCACACAAACACATGCACACACACGCGCGCACACACAGAGAGAGTTTCTCCCTCCCTATCTCTCTCTCTCTCTCTCTCTCTCTCGCTCCTTGTTTCTCGCTCCTTATCTGTCTGTATCTCTATCTCCATCTCCACTTCTATCTCTACCTTCTTCTCTCTTTTCCCTATCTCTATCCCTTTACCCTCTCTTTCACTCTTCTCTCCTCTATCTCTCCCTCTCTCCCTCTCTCCCTATTGCAAACACAACATTAGCCTCTTGGTAATGGATCTTAATTATCTTCTTGATTCATAGGTTTTAGGCTTTTTTAAATCATTTTTGGATCCATATTTGATTTGAAATATAACTTTTCCATTAAGACCTTTGTTGCAGAAACAAAATTTGCTAAATGATCTACCAACTACACAAACATGTAAAAAAACATTTTTTCCCTAATTGACCTTCCACACGTCTTCGGCGTACCCATTGCACACCAAGGTGCGATTGCTAGTTTATTTCGAATAATAATCGCTGGATGACAGGGCGAGAAGCGCTTAGAGCCTTCTTTCAGGGGTAAAAGTGTTTCTCATTTTTTCAGAAGTGAACTGAAAGCCAAGGATGACTTCCCCCCGTTCCCCAGAAGGTTGAAAAAAAAAACAAAGCCAAAATAAAAACACAGACAAATACCAATCGTATGATACATCTAGCTGTAATTTTCTATGAAAGCCTCAAAGCTCTTGATCGCTATTCTGAATCGTCCTCCGTCTCTTTTATCTCAACTAGCCTTCTCAAGCAAGAGATTGGTAAACACCAGAATCACTTTTTCTTCATCGGAAGAGGAAAGCGATGGTAATGGGCGGGAAAAGATCCCATCGGAATCCTCGGCCTCGGCTTACCGCGCAGCCATTTATCACATATGTACCATCGTTAGGTCGGACTCCGTGTACATGGAGCGCTCCCTCCAAAACCTCAACTTGAAGCTCACCTCTGAACTCGTATGGCGCGTCCTCAAAGACTGCGCTGCCCACGGCAAAGAAGCCTACCGCTTCTTCAACTGGGCGAGGCACCAGCCCTCCTATGATCCCACTACAATAGAATTCGAGGAAATGATTCAAATTCTCGGCCGCACCGAGAATTGGGATCCAATGTGGAAAATCCTAAACGAAATGCGGCGTGGGGGCTATGCTTTGACGGACAAAACCTTTGCGCTAATGATTGAAAGCTATGGAAAAGCGCGCCTTGTAAACCGCGCGGTCGAGGTATTTAACCGCATGAAAAACACCTTCAATCGCCCGCAGACGACGCCGGTTTACAACGCTCTTCTCCGCGCTCTCTGCGAGGTCCGGAATTATCAGGTAGCTTAAATTTGGGATTGGTTTGAACCAATCCTACATTTTTATAAGCTCAGGAATTTTCGCGCGTCTTCAAGAAAATTCAATTTTTATGGTAGCTTTCTTGTAGAAGAAATTATTTCTGTATATATTCTATATTTTTTAAGAATTACAAAAGAAAATTTATGTTTCAGACAAATTCAAGCGAATTTTCATTTTCAGTTGCTTCCTCATTGCAAGTATGTGTTTGAGGAAGACTGGCTAAAATCATAATGTTGAGACTCTACTATCTGTTTTGTGACTCTGATTGTAGACGAAAACTCGGCAAAAATTGGCAATTAAAAGAATAATACATTATAAGAAAAAAAATGTTTATAATCGTTTATTGAAATTTCAAAGTTGATGTTCTGTGAATCCACAGACTGGATGAGTCTGATGGAATAACTCTCGAGTCTCAAGTCTCGATTGTTAGAATCGGCGATTGAAGCTGCTCGGACTGGATCGGGTTCCGTGATTCCTCCCCAAGACTCGCTATTCTCAGTTCACTACATAAAATAGCCCATTGACAAATATTGGTCACTGAAATTATCTCTACTTAGAATTTACCAGTTGATTTATAATAGTTGCAAATTGATTTTTTAAAAGTTTTTAAAAATAAAATTTATTTCCAATTTGATGAGATAATAGGTCTTCATTTGTCTATAAAAGTTCTCTCTTTTGGAAATTAAACCAGGAGAATATTAGCACCATTGCCATATGAAAGGTCAGGAATTTTCAGGCACTGACCATTTTAAAGGTAAATTGGCTTTTTTTTTTCGTTTGATCAATTCCTAAATTTCAGTGAAAATCCATCTTGATGTCTATGTCATCATCTCGAGTAAAAGACTTTAGATTGCCCGTAGATAACTTAGGACTACAATGTCCTTCTATATCCCTTGTACTATGTACAGAGTTGTCAGGTGGCAAGTTCTAGGGTTTTAGATTTTAGAGGCTACTAGTTGTAAATTGGCTGTTTTTCTCATTTTTTAATATGTAATTTATGGTGAGAATTTGTCGTCAGTCCACACCAAAAGCTGCTTTCCTTAAAAAAGTATGGTAGCAAAAAACTTAACAATATTTGCCATGTGCAACGTCAAGAATTTTGAATTTAGGGTAATGTAACCGCTGATTAATGGATGGGCTCCCACTACCCGTCAATCTTATCTTTTTTTAGCTGTTTGTGCAATTTTGGTTTGTAACTGTCAGATTTGGACAGTTCCTATTTTTGGCCTTTTTTCCCCCTTGTGGGGTTTTTTTGGTGGTCTTTTGGGGAGCGGAGATTTTTGGGTTTTTGGATAAAAGGTTGTTGGCTGTGCTGAAGTTTGGGATGGAAGACTTCTTTTTTTTGGGGATTGAAGTAAAAGGATCGATGATTCTTTTTGCTGTGTCTGTTTCTACTAGTTTCATTTATGTCTTCTGTGATAATGAATCTGAGTTCTGATTTTTGTTTTGTTTTGGCTATCAACTATTACTGTATTCTTTGGTGTTTTGTGGATGTTTAAAAATCTAATATGTAGATCAACAATACCGAGAGGAGTGATTAGTAGGAGAGTAGAGGTACTCTCTACATCAGTTTTTGGTATTAGAGCAGTCGGCAATGGCCTAGAGGAGAGTACGTGCGAATTGGGGAGGAAGGGGCAGGAGGAATGCAGACCTTAATAGAAACATTGCTAATGCATTAGATCCTATGGAGAGGCTTATTGAAGCCTTAAAAAGCCAAAGTTCCAAGGTAAAGGTTGATATTTCACATTTCTGATTTTAAAGGGGAGCTCAACTCAGATGTATTTTTAGATTGGGTTCAAGAGTTGGAGAAGTACTTTGACATGGAGGACATTGACGAGGATGATCCAAAAAGAGTGAAAATTGCTGCATCCAAGTTGAATTCACATGTAGTCGTGTGGTGGGAGAACATGCAGATTTCAAGAAGAAGACAAGGAAAAGATAAAATTAGGCTTTGGCCTAAGATGTGAAAACATTTGAGAGCTTGATTTTTGTCCTTTGATTACCAAGAAAATTTGTTTAAAGAATTTCAAAATTTGAAACAAAAGGATCAGTCAATATAGGCTTATATTGAATAGTTCATGAGGCTTTAAATTTGAATAGATATACAGGAGAGTGAAGGGCAAGTAGCAGCTCGGTATGTGAATAGACTAAAGTTTCAACTTCAAGATGACCTTTCATTATTGAAAGTGCTTATGTAGGATGAAGCTTATGAATATGCATTAAGGGCAAAGGAGAAGCTGAGCTGAAAGGGCAAATTTATCAGTAAGAGAGGTGATAACTACAAAAATAGAGGAAGAGGGAGTTCCTCCAAGCCTACCAAAGAAGAAGACCCAGACAAGAGTGTGAAGCCAAATTTTTGAGGAAGGGGAAGCTTTAGGGGTAGAGGATGTGCAGGACTGTCTTTTGGAGAGTGGAAGTTTTTAAAGTGTTTTATTTGTGATGAAGCCCACAAGGTTGTAGATTGCCCTTAAAACCCCAAAAGGGTGATGGTAGCCCAAGAAGAAGAAAATCCTTGGTTTGAAGAAGTTGAAGCCAAGTCAGGAGAGAACCTAATGTTGAGAAGAACTTTAATATCTGGGGACAAAGAAACTCCTGAAGTTGATTGGATGAGTAAAAGTGTCTTCCGAACAAAATGCAAATGTAAGGACAAGGTATGTAAGGTGATCATAGATGGTGGATCTACTGATAATTTGGTGAGTATAGAAATGGTTGACAAATTACAACTTGCTTGTGCTCCAAAATGTAATCCTTACAAGATTTCTTGGTTAAAGAAGGATCATAGTGTGCTGGTGGATAAATTTTGTTTTATGGCATTGAAAATTGGCCCTTATGTGGATGAAGTGCTTTGTGATGTAGTCTTGATGGATACATGCCATTTGTTGTTGGAAAGGCCTTGGCAGTATGGCCGAAATGCAATCCATCGGGGTAGGGAGAATATTTATGAGATTCAACATGAAGGAAAGAAAACACTCTTAAAACTGTGGAAAGAAGAGGATGCATTTGAAATGTCAACACCATCTCTTGTTTCAACACGTTATGAGAAATTTTGCAATGAGAACAAGGGATCGATTTGTTATTTGTTATGCCCAAAAGAAGCAAGGGAGCCTAGTAGGATCAAACCTCCATCAAAGATGCAAAAGTTGTTGAAAGAATATTCTGATATAACTCCAGCAGAGCTGCCAATTGGTTTACCTCCTTCACGAGGTATTACTCACCATATTGACTTATCAGGATCCAAGCTTCCTAACCAAGCTGCATATTGATTATCTCCAAGAGAAAATGAAGAAATAAGAAGGCAAATTTGTGAATTGTTAGCAAAAGGGTTCATAAGGGAGAGCATGAGCCCTTGTGCCACACCAACTTTACTTTCACCTAGAAAGATGCATGTGGACTCTAGAGCCATCAACGAGATCATGGTAAAGTAACAATACCCCCTTCCTAGAATGGAAGGGCATGTTAGGCTATTTGGTAGGTGCTAAGATTTTCTCCAAGGTTGATTTGAGAAGTGGTTATCATCAAATTTGAATTTGAGAAGGGGATGAATGGGAGACAACATTCAAGGTGAAGGATGGATTATATGAATGGTTGGTGATGCCTTTTGGAATGTTTAATGCCCCTACCACTTTCAGGCGCACCATGAACTAGGTATTTAGATCCTATATTGAAAAAATTATCATAATCTATTTTAATAATATTATGATTTTCAGCAAGAGCATGGAAGAACATTTGAAACACCTTCAAATTGTTTTTGATACACTTAGAAGAGAGAGAGGTTGTTTATAAATCTTGAAAATATTGAGTTTTGTAGAGACAAGTTGGTTTTCCTTGGAAATGTGATTTCAGCAGGAGTAAACATCGATCCTGAAAAGATTAAGGCTATGCGTGAATGGCCTATCCCTCAAAGTATTATAAAAGTAAGGAGTTTTCATGGGTTGGTAAACTTCTATAAGAGGTTTATTAGAAATTTTAGTGGAATAAGTGTTCCCTTGATTAACTGTACTAAAGGAATGTAATGTCCCAATTTTTTGAGTGGTCATCTAATGGGGTTGGTTAGCCTATCATATTCTCATAGGCTAAGTTGGAGGGCTAAGGGGATGACCTAATTATTTAATTTAATCAATTTTATTGGGCAAATTGAAGATATGAAGTGACTTCCTATATTTTTATGAGCCATTTGGTGACGGAGAAATAATTAAATAAAATGGCCTTGAAGGTGGATGACATAGGCAAGGCCCTAAAAATGTAATATCAAGGGTCATAAAGAGGTTCACTCCCTTGGAGAAGACAATAAAAGTAAAATAAGAATACTTTATTGAGGTTGGCCAAGATTGGAGGAGAAAAAAAAGCAAATAATATAAATATTTTGCCTTGAGGAGGTCGGCCAGATTTGGAGGGGAAAGGTGGCCATAAATATAAGAATGTTTCTTTTGGTAATAAAACAAGCAAGAACTTGTCTTAAGAGTCAAGGGTTACAAATCTCCAAGGGTGGTTTGGAACCCTTATAAAGGATTTGGTCAACAAGATCAAAACCATCATTGCTTGAGGACAAGCAATCTTGGGGAGGGAGGACTGTCATGTCCTCGCCATGATCCAACTCCTATAGACTTTTACAAAAAGCATATTTGAATTTACATGGCTGAATCATATTTATATTAACTATATCGTGGAAACAAAACAGAATTAATCTAGGCCGACCATACTCTAAAACAAAGAGATAGATATTAATATTGATCGCCCAAGTTAAGTGTTGGATATTGAAGGAGCAATTAGCATATCGTTATATGTAGCGAGGTATATAAGAGGGGAACAACAAATTACGACTCGTATAGCAGTAAACATAACGTAAAGATAACAATTAAACTCTATACAAAAGCGGCGATTAGTATTGTATGAGGCAGCGATTACAATGATGACAAAGGACGAGGAGTGCAGCGCCTAGTATTACGGCAGTGAGCATATTACAGATTGGAATTAAAGTCTCCCAAGGCAATGATGATGACACTAAACACAACAGTGGTAATATTTTATAAAGCAAAGATCATCACAGATCATCGTGGGCAGCAATGATATAGAAAAAGGTAAACAGCGATTCCAATTAAGATAATATTATTAATAAATTAATCACTCTTAATTGCAGCGATTAATAATTAAGGATCATGTCCCTTGATAATGAAGAGATATGCCCCTTGGCTATTTGGTGGTATTAAAGGAGAGTCTTTCCAAAGCAAAAGGCATTGATTGCTAGACAGGTATACATCGGGGAAAAGAGAAAGAGACGAGAGCACAATAGATCAAAAAGGGACCCGTGCGATTCAATGCAATAGAAAGTGTATCAGAAATATATACATAATCAGGAGTATATCAGATCCATTCTATATTCAGGTGTATTTTTGCCATTTATTATCTTGCATTTATATGAATATGGCCCTGCATAATAAAGGAATGTTAAATGTGTATTTTCTGCAAATAATTGTTTTCTTATGTATGCATATTGCTTATAAGATAGGAAAAAAGGATATTGTATGATTGAATCAAAATTATGCTTGACTGTTTGAAACCCACCTTGTGGGAAGAGCCTCAGGTGAAGTGGTAAGAGCCTAAAAGAGCTCTATTGCGACCTCCACCTAATCCCACAATGAGGATGGGCCTGGGGTGAAGTGGTAAGTGGCAAAAGGGCCTTCTTGTGACCTCCGTCCAATCCCACAAGTTGGCAAGTGTCTTCCGGGAGTCGAGACCTTGATGGGGAAAGAAGACACAAGTCGCCAAGGGGGAGGGCTGTGGTATGCACCCTCTTAGGCTTGGCATATGGCTTTGGGTGCACCCATCATGTCCCTTCTCCCAAATTCCTAATATGTTTGCATTATTGATAATCTATGGATGTGATGCAATTGTCTAACCCTAACAAGCATATACACATAGTTATTTATATTGTTCATGTGGTGAATGCAGGATTCCAATCCAAAATTACATCATTAAAGGGATATTTATTTAATAAGGTGAAACGCTAACCCTGATTTGTTGCAATTTGTGATCAATAGGCGAATTCTAGGGCAAATCAGGATATGGGACATTACATTGGGCTTCATTCCAAGGACGAAAACCCTTGTGAATGAGGTGAGTTGGACAAAACCCTAGCTCATCTTGTGGAGAACTCATGACGGAGTTCTAATTGCACTTCATTGGAGGAGCATCATTGCATAATCAGATTTTAAGATCAAATTTGGAGCAGCATTGTTGTAGCATTTTGTGAGCATATTGCATTAGGGTTTTTCCCTAATTTGGAGCACCACTTTTGAGTAGACTTGAGTGCCCATCTTTGGAGGGCAATTTTGCATATTTGGAGCAGCAAACACTAAGCACTTGCCAAGGAGGAATTCACCCATCTAGGGTTTGATATTTGAAGACTATTTTGCATATATTTGGTATGTACAATCATAGTTTTAGGTCTGATTTGTAGAGTAGAAATTTGGGCATATGTTTGGCATGTTTGAACCCATGAATTCATTGTAAAATCAGTCCAAAGTGTTCAGTTTTGTAGTAGTAGACTTCTGTAATCAGAAATCAGATTTATCGAACCTATGTTTGGCACTTGGATGGTTGAGTTTCATGGTTGTTATCATAGTTGATGATATCTATATGTTTGGCATATGATTATTGGATGCCTATAAGTGTTTATCATTCTGAAAATAAAAATCAGAATTCAGTCCTAGGGTTTGAGTAGAAAAACTAAATCAGAAAAGTGTAGAAAAATAAATCAGAAATTTTAGGGCAGATTCGATTGGGGATATTACAAGGAAAGTCTTTTTCTTGGACTCAAGCAGCTGAGAGAAGTTTTGAGCAGCTTAAAAAGAAGATGACAGAAGCCCCTATCCTTGCCTTACTAGACTTGAGAAGATTTTTACCATTGAGTGTGATGATTCAGCAGTAGCCATTGGGGGTGTGTTGAGTCAAAAGGGCAAGCCAATTGCCTAATTTAGTGAGAAACTAAATGATGCCAAGAAGAGATATGGTACTTATGATAAAGAATTGTATGCTATTGTCCAAACATTGAAACAATGGAGGCACTACTTATTATATAGAGAATTCATCTTGTTGACAGACAGTAAAGTGCTGAAATATATCAATTCCCAAGCCAAATTATCACATAAACATGCCAAATGGGTCTCCTTATTGCAAAATTATACATTTATGGCTCAACATTTGAGTGGCAAAACTAATGTAGTGGCTGATGCTTTAAGTAGAAGACGTCACTTACTTGTCTCAATGACCAATGAGATTGTTGGGTTTGAAGAAATGAAAGGAGAATATGCAAATAATTCTTATTTCAGCAAAATTATTGAGGCAATCAATAGTCCTACTGTTGCAAGGAGTAAATTTTCTGAAGATTACTTATTTGTAGGTGGATTTTTATTTAGAGGACTCTAACTTTGGATCCCCATAGGAACCAAGAGGAAAAAAGTAAAAACTGATTTAGGAAATGCATTCAAATGGCTTGGGGGGACACTTTGGAAGGGACAAAACTTATTGCTTGGTAAGTGAGAATTTTTTTGGCCTCAGTTAAGGAAGTGAATAAATTTGTTTCTACATGTAGAGTTTGTCAAGTTTCTAAAGGAGGACAGCAAAACATAGGGTTATACAAACCCATATTCATTCTTGAGGGACTGTGGATTGACATCTCCATGGATTTTGTGTTGGGATTACCTCGTACTTAGCGAGGAAATGATTCTATTTTTGTTGTTGTGTTCTCAAAGATGGTCCACTTCATTCCATGCAAAAAGACTACTAATGCAAGTAAGGTCACTGATTTGTTTTTTAAAGAAATTGTTCGCTTGCATGGACTGCCCAAAACTATTACTAGTGATCGAGATACAAAGTTTTTGAGTCACTTTTGGAGGACTTTGTGGAGAAAGCTTGATAGTAAACTGCAGTATGGTTCAGCCTATCACCCTCAAATGGATGGTCAAACCAAGTTGGTAAACATGAGTTTAGGTAATTTGCTTAGATGCCTAGTTGGGGAGAATCAAAGGCATTGGGATTTGATTTTGGCACAAGCTGAGTTTGCTTTTAATTCAAGAATCAATAGGTCCATTGGTAAGTCTCCTTTCCAAGATTGTTTTGGGAAACAATCTTAAGGGGGTTGTTGATCGTATTGATCTTCCAAATGGGAAATGAGTTAGTCAAAATGCAGAGGACTTTGCAAGACATATACAAGAAATACAACAAGTGAGGCACAAGCTGCAACTAACCAATGAGCAGTATAAAAGGAATGCTGATTTGCATCAGAGAGAGAAAGTATATGAGGAAGGTGAGCAAGTCATGCTGTGTTTGTGTAAAGAAAGATTTCCTCAAGGCACTTATAACAAATAAAAACCTAGGAAAGTGGGGCCATGCAAAATACAAAAGAAAATTAGTGAGAATGCCTATTTTTTAAATTTGCTTGAAGATTTGGATACCTGTCCTATCTTCAACGTTGCCGATCTTTACCCTTATCATTTTGGTCCTAAACAAGTTCTTGATAGAAATGTGCTGAGAGACTTGTTGAATATTGAGTACATTGCCACAACAAAGAAGAGAGCAAATTGAAAAGATAGTGGACGCTAAGATTGCTGCCACAAGAGCCAAGAATTATAAGTTGTATTTGGTAAAATGGGTGGGTTTACCTAATTCCAACAACACTTGGATCACTGAAGAAGATCTCATGAAATTTACAAAATTAGACTCTTTTGAACCAGGAGATTCAAAACCTTTCAAGGGCAGGGAAGATAATGTAATAGCTGGGCAGGGAAGATAATGTAATAGCTGATTAATGGATGGGCTCCCACTACCCGTCAGTCTTATATTTTTTTAGCTGTTTGTGCAATCTTGGTTTGTAACTATCAGATTTGGACAGTTCTTATTTTTGGCCTTTTTCCCCCCTTCTTGTGGGGTTTTTGGCGGTCTTTTGGGGAGTGGAGGTTTTTGGGTTTTGGAAAAAGTTTTTGGCTGTGGGGAAGTTTGGGATGGAAGATTTTTTTTCTTTTCTGGTGATTGAAATAAAAGGATTGATGATTCTTTTTGCTGTTTCTGTTTCTACTAGTTTCATTTATGTATTCTGTGATAATAGATATGATTTATATTTTTTGTTTTGTTTTGGCTATTAGCTGTTACTGTATTCTTTGGTGTTTTGTAGATGTTTAAAAATCTAATATGCAGATCAGCAGTACCGAGAGGAGTGGTTAGAGGGAGAGTAGAGGTACTCTCTGCATCATAGGAATTAGGTTTAACTTCCGAATGGTTGCAAATTGGCCTTTTATTCTTCTTAATTTTGTCTGCATTTTAAAGTTCAAATACTTATTTTATTTCCATGTTAAAAGCTGCTTTCTTCTGAAAATTAAGTTAGGATAACATAAGCAATATTAACCCCACGTAAGTTCTGGAAATTTCAGTCTACAAAGAAATTTTTAGAAGCCTATTGACTTAGTCTCACTTTACCATATTTCCAAATTACTGTGAAATTTCATGGTCCACCACATAAAAAATAACTGCCTATATATATAACTCTAGTCTATAATGACCTTCTCTGAGCACTGTGCAAGTAGGAAACAATTGGGGTTTAGGGTTAGGGATAATTTTAAGGAAAGCTACATTTTTAGGAGTTTAGAAGTCTTTGCAAATCCTAAACAGTACTGATTTTTAAGATTAGTACTAATCTATAGGTATTATTCTGTTTCCACCAGATTCAATAAGATTCACATAGATAGATAGCTGGTGAGATATCGGGGAAGAATTATTGTTTTACAGAATATGGGGGAAACTCTTTGTTTTCGGATGTTCATCAATAGTAAATGTGCACTGAAAAATGGAAAAGCAGCTAACTGGCAAACATTAGATACTGGAAGTATTCTCATTTAGAGTTTGGTGCTGAAGAGTTGAAATCAGCTAGTTTTCTTTAATTTTCCTCAATTTGCAGTTAAACTTGTCATAGTTTCTATGTAACCTTTTTTTCTCTGAATATTAAGTTCAGGGAATTTCAGCAACTTTCGTTTTGTGCTAAGTCAGGAATCTTCTGATAGGAAGAATTTCAGTGGCATATTGAATTTTTTGTCCATTTTATCAGTTCTCAAGTTACAATGAAACTTCATCCTGATTTCTATGTCCTTAACCACATGAAAAATAATTTCATCTGTCAATAAAATAGTTTCAACTGCCCATAGAACATTTTCTGTTTATAATTCTCTTCACTATACCTTGTGTGAGCTCCAGAGTTTTTTGGGATAGGGAAATTTTGGGGTTTAGACCCTAGGGATTACTGCCTGCTAGTTGCAATTTGATTGTTTTATAATTCATATGTTTTTGATTCCCAATCTGCAGTAAAAAAATGCCTTCATGCCTAAAAAATTGTTCCCCTCTCCCATGAAAATTAAGGTTTAGGGTTTAATTGGTAATATTCATAAATTTTCTATTTTTCTTTAGTTTATCCCCAAACTACTGTGAAAATTCATTTTGATTTCTGTATAAAATTTAAAAATAGTTTTTATCTGAAAATCCTTCCAACTTTGAGCATATAAAATGTTTGAAAAAATCGATGCTTTGTAAAGTGTTTTGTGGAAAATAATTTTTTCTGCTTGTGGACAACCCTGGTCTACAACATCCTTCTCCGTGATGGCAAGGCCAAGACTTTTTAAGTTATGGAAATATTTAGTGGCTATTTGACTGTTTCCCCTGATTTTGTGATCCCCGAAGTAGAGTGAAAATTCTTTTTGATTTCTCTGCAAAAATAATTTTTCTTTTTATAATTAGTGATGCAAACAGAGCTGGAAATTGTATCATAACAGGAAAACTTGAACAGAAGACTGAATTTAGGTTCAGGGAATCTGATCCAAACAGGTATCTGTATGGCTTCTGGTTATGATTGAAACTCTTCTTGGGCCTAGAGGAACTGTGCTGTTATTAGAAATCTATAAATAGCCATGCATGCAAGCATCAAAGGCATTGCTACAAATTGGAGAATTGAGAGAATAATTGTATGTTTCAGTTCTGTTGTAATAGGGAGAAATGGCAGAAGTAGAAGGCAAGGAGATTGTCTACTTGTTGGAATACTCTCTTTCCAAGTTAACTAAGTTGTCAAATTGAAATTGGGCACGGGTCTGTGGTTATAGTACACTAGTATGACAATTGTTTTTTGGACTGGATACAATCTGGATGCATCTGTACAAAAAAAACAT
This sequence comes from Sequoiadendron giganteum, assembly GCA_007115665.2. Taxonomy (NCBI): domain Eukaryota; kingdom Viridiplantae; phylum Streptophyta; class Pinopsida; order Cupressales; family Cupressaceae; genus Sequoiadendron; species Sequoiadendron giganteum. Next base: position 359,193,946 of record CM021104.1, read on the forward strand.
AATCATAAATATATACATAGTTGCAGCCTAAAAATAGGAATTAAGTTGAGAATACCACACATAATAGGTATATGGTAAACAAAATTACCATAAACATTAAAAAATTGAAATATAGCATGCTAATTATGCTGAGAGGCATTCTACAGTGGCATTAACAGGTCATCTCATTGTGACTGTACACAAAAAAACTAAAACACAGACAACATATATTAAAAAATAAAATTAAAAAATAACTTTTAAGTAAATATAATAAAATAACTCTTAGTAAAATAAAATAAAAGAACTTTCACTAAATAAAATAACTCTTACGTAAAGATAAATAGCTCGTTAGATAAAAATAAAGTAAACAATGTAAGTAAAATAAAATAACTCTTAAGTAGATAAAAATAGCTCTTCAAAATAAAAAAACAATATAAATAAAATAAAATTATAGACACTAAAATTTGTCCTAGGCCTGCGATTTCTAAACTCTCCATAATTTCTTCTTTTGTCTTTGATAATTAAATAATTTTTAATTATTTAATTATGTCATTTATATCTTTATTCTTCTTTGATTAATTAAATAAATTTTAATTATGTCACTAATTAAGTCCCTTTCTTTCTAAAATTAAATAAATAAGAATTTATTTAATTTTTATACCTCTTTCCACTATAATTAAAATAATTTTAATTCTTTAATTATTCATTAGCCTCTTCTCTCCTAAATTAAATAAATTTTGTTTATTTAATTGGTCCACTCTCTTGAATTTCAAATTAAATTAATATTTATTTCAAAAGGTCCTTTTTGTCACATTCTTCTATAATTAAATAATTATTTATTTTTTCATTGGCCACCTAAATTAAATAATTTTATTTAATTTCTCCTATCACCTCTTTATCTGTGTCAATCTTATCTTCCACATAAGTCCTTACCTATCCATGTCTCAATTAACCTCCACCCTTGATTAAATTATTTAATCTTGACTGTGAATCCTTATCATTTTGCTCTAACCCTAGTCCATACCTTATCTTTTATTCTTGGCCATTGATTATTGACATTCAATCTTAGCCCTTCATTCAAAATTGACTTCCCTATAAGAGACCTTGTCTTTGTCATTTGTCACCTACCTTTTGCTACCTAGACATTTGCCTACACAAGCTTAAGTCATCTTGCTATCTTGCTATCAAGTCAAGTGCATTCATAGTCATTAAGAATCTTCAATATTTTGCTTTGTCATTGTCATAGGCCTATTTGCATACCCAAAATTTGAGGGCAATCATATTATTCAAGCAAAATGGAGAAGTGCAATGGAGGTGAATCAATGGTGGCATAAAGATTTGGTAATATTGCTTTATGTTTTATTGTTTATTAGGGTTTGATTTATATGCTTTATAGCCTAACCTTGATAATTTTAACCTTGATTACAAAAATAATTCTTAAGTGATCAATATTTGCATGAGCTACAAAAAAATGTTGCTCCCAAAAACCTGTCAACCTGTGGAGACCCTATCTCACTTCCTATCTTTGTTTCGCTTCGCACAGTGCCAATGGCAGCCTCATAGTGCATGGCATGGCAATTGATGCGAATTCCAAAATCTCCTCATAGACCTCTCCATTGTGGGCTCCTGATTTGCTACAACCTACAACAAAATGTTTCAATGATCCCCTCACGAGATCATCATCTATGCAAGACAGGGTTGAGAATGGTGGGGATGCCAAGCAAATGGTAGTGGCGGGTTTGGGTGCCTCCCAAGCTCAATGTAATGTCTTTTTGTAGCTCAACATGCCTATTTCTAATACAGATTCAAGTTCTAAAGGCTCATGCAATGTGGATGTCAATTCATCCTTGTTTGGTAATTAGAATAAGGTGGAGCAAAGAAGATCTTCATTTGTGATACTGAGCAAACATTCACCCATAGTTGATCTTGGTGTAGTTGCCAAAGAGGAGGAAGAGCTCCATAAAAATCACTCATTTATTTGCCACTTCCACCACTTCTGGCTGAGTTTGGCTGAGCTGAATAATTGGATATTAATACATTGGCAACCCTTATTGGATGGTGAGCTTTTTATTGGTTCTTGTGCTAAAGTTTTTTTTAATGTTACTTGTGAACTTCCCGAAGATTGAGCAATGTTGTATCAAAGAGGCCCTTGGATTTGGGGCAAACATTATCTAGGTATGAAGCCATGGTACCCATATTTCAACCCCTTCATAAAAAAATTCTCTACTTTTCTGGTTTGGGTGTGGCTCCCAAATCTAGCAATTGCATTTTAGGGTTCTTTGTGTTTATGCTATGTTGGAAACTCCATCATGAAATTTATCTCAATTCCGACATCTCTAGAAGAACAATTCTTCTTCACTCTATGTTCTTCCTTCACATTTGCATGGATTTTAGTGGAAATGGAATTTTTGTAACCCTTACCTATTGAAATCAAAATCAAATCTAGTGGCAAGATTTGGAACCAAATGGTGGACTATGAAGAGGTTACAAATTTAGGTGTAGATGTTGTTATGCTATGGGCCATAAGGTTGAGGATTGTTCAAAACTTTTTCTCCTCTTGCAAACTGTCCTTTAAAGTAGGCTACTTAGTGAAAGGGGCTAACCTTACCCATTGACTTATTTATCCTATTACAAAGGATGGTGCTAAGTCCAAAACCTTAGCAAAATCTAATTTATTAATTGATTTGTGTGATGAGCTAGTTTATTTAATCTATGTCAACAATCTTGTGTGTTGGATGGGAGTGTGCCACTTTGATGTCTAAACAACTAGATGCTAAGGAGAATGGATCACAATACAACCGATTTATGTAAATTGAAATTATTTTGTTAGGGGAATTAAACAATGATATCACAGACTAAGATCAACCACATCATTCAATTAACATTAGTCATCAACAATAATAGTTGACTACTTTGGTGAACTATATGATGATGTAGATGATTAAACTAGCAATATCACTATCATACAAGATTGAACATCTCAATACATAGATTTGTGATAGGCAGGTGTAAACTCGTCTTACAATACAGGGAGCAGTGTGTTGTATGTCGGGAGAAGCATAGTCTACTCATCGCCAATGCACAAGCTATTGATGGTGCATGTTGGATCACTTGATTGATGACTCGAAACCTCCTTGGCGATAGTCCACAAGATGGACACCCCAAATTGTCTTAATATGCGTTGAACTATGGTATGAGAGAGCAATCCTTGGACTAGACGCATTCCCTCTTCCTTCCTCAAATGGTCGGATGATGGTAGACAAGAAGTGATTTGACTTGGTTTGATTCCCCTTGCAAAGCGACTTGAAACTAATGAGCTGATTGTTGCAATTATTCGGTTTTATGGCAATTCTGGGTGATTTGTTTTTGCTGTGCAAATGCACTGAGATCTGATACCTGTGTTGTCTCAAATTGTTGGTTAGTGTTGTTGACTTTTTGGTATGATTCACTGTTGAAGGAAGCCCAGCTTATAACCACTGCACCACTTGTAGTGTCTAGCTAAACTATTAAGAATATGTGTCTTGACCCAACGATCTAAATGAATCCTGTCATGTACCATAAAGTATGCAATGCCAAATGAACGATATTGATGATTTACCCCACGATGGCACACTATGTGATGAACCTTGGATAGTCCTTAGGAATTGCAATCAAGGGATTTAATCCTTGAATGCACAATTCTCTTGAACTCTAGTTGAACAATGCAATATGAAAACAGATGCCCAAATGAGTGATTGAAATCTGTAGTTACACCTGCCTTGTTTAGGACCCATGGGCCCAATTTTGGTGCCACAATTTGAATTTGCTTTTAATATTATTATATATATTTTTTATTATTTGATTTTTATTACTTTGTATCATATAATATTATATACTATTAGTGTTAAAAACACTATTTTTATTAATAATAGAAAATTATTGGTGGGAGAAAGGGGACATGACAATTTGGTCCCTTGTGCCATTATGGTTGATGATGTTGCAATGATTAATAAACAGGCGTTGGAGTCATCTCTAGTGGAGGAGACTTCACAAATCAAAAAATTGATATAGAGGATTCTATTGTAGAAAATCATACTCGAGTTAAGCATAGAAAGAAGCTTGCAACCAAGATGGAAGTGGGCAAGTATCCTATGTCTTTGTGTTCCCACAACAAGGTGGAAAAGTAGGATCTACTATGTGTATGGTCCCTTAGGCCACATTCACCTATTAATTTTTTTTTAAATAGTTCCAGAATAAAATAACTCTTAAATAAATAAAAGTTGTTCTTTAGCTAAAAATAAAGTAAACAATGTAAATAAAATAAAATAATTCTTAATTAGTTCTAAAGTAAAATAAAAAATCTTTTGAATAAACAAAATAACTATCGAGTAAATAAAAATAACTTTTCAATTAACAATGTAAAAAAAATAAAAAATTCTTAAATAGTTGTAAAGTAAAATAAAATAACTCTGTAAGTAATGATATTTTTTGAGGTTTTTAAAATAGATGTATTTAAGATATCTATGTTAGTTTCAGACTTTCATGTCAATTTGTCAAGCTTTGAATATCATGATAGATATTTATTGTTCAATATTAAAATAATATAATCAATAATGAGTGTCACATGGGTCTTCGTCAAGACCAGTATCATCATCATCATTGATGTTAGATGATGTAGGTAGACTAGAAGAGCCACAAGCAGCCCCACAGCCACTTGCAGTACAAGTATGACAGCCACTTGCTGGCTGTTATGCCTTCTGTCTAACTCCTCAAAAAATTATGACCTAGTTGTTGGTAATATTACATCATTCCCGTAGATTGTTAGTGTGTCATATAATAATTATTTGTTAGTGGTTGTAGTTTATTTGTTGGTATTATGAGTTGTTTAGGAGTTTGTTTATTTGTTATCCCATAACAATGGAGTTGTTATAGGAACCTTCATATAATATAGGAAATATAGCTCCTATATATATATGTAATTTTTATTGAACAAATGTATAGAAGCACCCCATTATTTGTGTATAAAATTTTCAAGCTTCTATTTTGCCTCTGCCCAAATTTCTTTCATGGTATTAGAGCTGGGCATCCAAAATTTTTCTTTCATTATCTGTTTAATAAAATTGCAATATCTCTCTCAATACTGAATGAAAAATAAAAATTGAAAATGTTCTAGAAACCTTGGAACGAGTAGGATAAAACCTTGAAATTTTAAAAAAAATTTCTGAGTATTCCGCAAGCGGTTTGAAGAGGAAGTTGGACGTGATATGAATGCTGCGTAAAAGTTCCAGCATTTGCAATGTATTTTTTATCCTTCATGGGTTATGGTGCATTTGCAGGGAAGATGGAGTTTTTGCAATCTCTGTAGATCATGGGAATAATGGAGAAAAACCATGACAAAAATTGAACAAGCTTTAGTCGCAGATATTATCATAGAAATTCTTTAAAGGATTTCAAAGATCGCACAAGTTAAAAGGCACAGATCAATTCCAACGAGCTTTGGATATGTACACAGGCAGTGATATTAATTTGGGCACTCACTAAAGTGACTCAATTATCCTTAAGTTAAGCCGCCAATTTATTTGTTTGGAGTGCAAGGATCTATGTGAGTGCTATCACTCATATTATTTGTATTTGAACTATTATAAATCACAGTGGGCAACCTCCTTTCAAGACATGCAAATCTTGATGCTTTGCTACAGCTAGCTTTGGCTAAAGCATCTAGAACCCTAGCTGTTCACTTGGGGAAAGGTAAGGTTTTGCTGTAGTCTCTATTGCAATTGCCACGGGAAATGTTTGGAGAAGGAAATAAATGAGTCGATTTGCACTGGGTGAGTCATTTAGTTTACTTTATAAAGTCTACATCTCTAGATTTAGTGTTTAATGATAGTTTTTCGATTAAAGTCGAATTGTTATTATAGATAGTGTCATAGTCTAAAAGTCTACTAAAAATATAGTATGTTGTCAAATTCAAGGTTTATCATTTGTTTTACAACAAGGTTCATTTCATGAGTTATTAAATGTTTTGTCAAAATCTAAAAGTGTCAAATTTTTTTTGTCTCATTTGTAAATGGATGCATTATAAAATTGATCCTCAAACCAAAATTTGCCAAGTAGCAAGCTCATTGGAGGATGGAGGTACAAGAGGTTGGAGGACAAGTAGCGTCCTCTTGATTGTCACGAGCGATGGGGTCAAGAAACTGTTTTAGTGACAAAACGATTTGCACCAAAATGACTAAAGCCATGATCTGTTTCTAGGTGGCAATGGTAATTGTCTCATATCGTTTGTGATCAAAGTGGTAAATATCTATAATGGTGGTTGCATACGCGACAAAGAGGACTTCTCAAATTTGTATTTGTGATTGGATGGATGTGTGTGTCCCCAATCACAATTCTTGGTTGTTTGTGAATGGATGTGTTTGTCCCCATTCACGAGTATGGTGTATGTGATTGGAAGTGTTTGTCCCCAATCACATTTGTTGGGTAATTATAATGGACGTGTTTGTCCCCAATTATAATTGTTGTGAGCAGAAGTGTGTGTCCCTATTCATAACTGATGCTGGATAGATGTGTTAGCCCCTATCCTTGGTTCCATGGGAAGATGTGTTTGTCCCTATCCTTGAATGAATGAAAGTACAGTAAGCGTAGTGAGGCTAGTTCCACTATTGCTTGTCATGAGTAGAAGTGTATGTCCCTACTCTTACAATATGTTTTTTGGTGAGCTCATAGTTTGCGGACTCGCTGCAGACTCGGCGGACTCGGGAGTCCGTTGGCCAGCCGAGTCGACTCGCCACAGACTCGGAAGTCGAGTCCAGGAGAGTTCTAGGTTGGGACTCTCGAGTCGGACATTAGGACTTGGCCGAGTCTTGAGGTTGGACTCGGGAGTCCCGACCCAGGACTCTCTTGCGTGGCAAAGAGTTAAAATGGGTTAAAAACCCATGTTTTTTTTTCACTTTTTCTTTCATTTTAACATTTGAATATCATGTTTCCCTTGCTCAATCTCCTAGTCCTTGTTTGGATACTATAGCACATACACCTTCTAGTTCTAGGCCTCCAAAATTGAGTACCATTGGGAGGGGAAAGAGGAAGATGTAGATTACATGTGGTTGTTAATGTTTTCCTCTTTTTGACATGATTATATGTAAACATTTATAAACTTATGATGCTGTTATACATTGAAACTATGAGTATTTGATGACTATGAATGATTAAATTTCAATTATTGAGTGTTTGATGATCATATGATATGTGTAATCTTTGAATTATGAGTGTTTGATAATCAAATTAGGCTCTTATGTTCTCTAAATGCATTAATTTGTTCTTGTTTTTTTGTAAAACTATGGTTTTTTTTTTTGCCGAGTCCTAACCGAGTCTTTTTCCGAGTCCGTCCCGAGTCACGAGTCCGAGTCATATTTTTGGGCTGTTGAGTTCGCGGCGAGTCCGAGTTTGCAAACTATGGGTGAGCTAATGAACGTGGTCATCAAGTATTGTTAGTCTACCTATCCCCATTTAGAGAATAATGTAATATTGGGGGGTGTTGGTAATAGTACATCATTCCCGTAGATTGTTAGTGTGTCATTATAATTATTTGTTAGTGGTTGTAGTTTATTTATTGGTATTATGAGTTGTTAAAACAACTCATATATTTAGGACTTTGTTTATTTGTTATCCCGTAATAAGGGAGTTGTTATAGGAACCTTCCTATAATATAGGAAATATAGCTCCTATTGTTGAAGATCGCAGCTTCAGGATGATACTTCCAGGCACGATTTTGTGAAAGATAAATTTAAATATAGCATAAGCTATTTAAATTTATATATTGCGATTTTAAGAAGTGCCTCTTAAAAAATAATCAAAAGATAAATAATTAAAGTTATAATAAATAAATTATTATTTAATTCTGGGAGCTGACCTTGTCTAGAAATTCGTGCCTCCCCAAAGTCGTCTTTTCATTGAGGCCGACATCTCTTCATGAAAGGGTGCGTTTCTATTCATTGGGCTATATATTTGATATACTTCATTGTGTTTGATCAAGTTCGTTCAACATTTGTTCAAGGAGAAGTTCGCACTATAGCAGCAGATCAAGATTTTTCCATATAGAGCAGATTGATATCAAGGAGAAATACTTTGTTTGTATATTCGCATCTAGGAGAGGTGCTGTCCTTATTAGGCATTGTGCTGTGCCTAAGTTGTAAGCAGATTATTGTTCTTATTTGAATCAATATAAAAGAGATATATTGGTTGGGTTTTTCTCCCTCAGGTTGGAGGGTTTTCCCAGGGTATTGGCTGTGTCATTGTTGAAATTTGAATTAATTTTTGCATTCTAATCTGATCATTAAAATCTAACATGGTATCAGAGCAGGTTTGAAGAAGATCTTGATCAGATTCGTATATCACAGCGATACTCTCTATTTATTTCTCATCCTTGTTTACCTCTATCTCTCCGTCAAGATGGTGAATGGTCTTAAGATTGAGGATAGGCTTGAGGGAGCGTCAAATTTCACTTCGTGGACATTCAGGATCATGCTCACCTTGGAGGAAAGCGAATTGACAGAATTTGTGGAGAGTTCAGCTCCTGAGCCTACGGATGAGGAAGAAAAGGCCCTATGGAAGAAGAAAGATATTAGGGAAAAGAAGATGTTAGTTGATTCCGTTAAGGATCATATTGTTCCTATTGTCTCCAAGTTAAGGACTGCAAGAGAGATGTTCAAAACCTTGGAGGAGATGTACGAAATCAATAACACAAGTCAGGCATTTGCACTGAAGCAACAACTCCATCATTTGAAGATGGCGAAAGGAGAATCTATTATTGCCTACTTCATGAGAATAACCGAGTTGAGAGATCAGCTCTCTTCTATTGGGCATGTTGTTGATAGCAAGGATTTGACCATGTTGGCTTTTAATGGTCTCCCTCCATCTTGGGAGTCTTACATTCAGGGAATCAGTGCAAGAGCGAAACTTCCCAAGTTTGATCGGTTGAGGGTAGACTGTATTCAAGAAGAGTCTAGGTTAGCTGCAAGAGGTATTGGGCAAAGCTCCATTAATGAAGACATTCATGTTCTTGCCACTCAATCCTCAAAGAAGAAAGGGAAAGATGGGAAAAAAGGTTATTTCAAGAGAAATAGAGATAAAGGAATTGATGGTGGCCCCACATTCAAAAAGAAGAGGGACATCTCCAAGGTCCAATGTTTTCGTTGTGACAAGTATGGTCACTTTGCAAAGGAATGTCCTACCAGGCCTAGGCAGAAGGCCGCCATTGCAAATGTTGATGAAGTCTCTCTGCAGAAAGATTCAAGTGAATACCTATTCTATTTAGCCTTGTCAAGCAATGTAACTACCGACAACAACACTTGGTTGATTGATAGTGGTGCCTCTTGCCACATCACTGGATTTAGGGAGCATCTATCTAATTTGGTGGAGAAAGATTCTAGCGAACAAGTCATTATTGGGGATGGTGCTAGTTATTCTGTAAAAGGAGTTGGGACCTCATCTCTTCACTTGGATTTTGGTGCTTCCTTGCAATTGGATGATGCGCTATTTGTTCTAGGCATCAAGAGGAACCTTGTTTCCATCTCAGCCTTGGAAGACAAGGGTTACCAAGTTGCATTTTCAGAAGGCAAAGTTCTTATATGGGCGAAGAAATCCAACATCAAGATTGCTCGGGTGATTGGAGTTAGACATGGGTGTCTCTACAGGCTATGCACTCGTCCTTTTTAGGCTCTAGTGCATGATTCCTCAAGTTTGTGTGATCTTTGGCATCAAAGATTGGCTCACCTTCACTTTCGAGCTCTACCTATTATGGAGAAGATGGTCACCGGCCTTCCTAAATTCAACCAAAAGCATGAAGGAACCTGCAAGGGCTGCGCTTTGGGTAAGAATACAAAAGGTCCATTCCATAGTAGTGAAAGTAGATCCAAATGTGCTTTAGATCTTATTCATTCTGATTTATGTGGTCCAATGTTTGTGGCTTCTTCGAGTGGTTTCTTGTATTACATTATTTTTATTGATGACTACTCTAGAAAGACTTGGATTTATTTCTTGAAATCTAAAGAATCTAAGGATATATTAGAGAGATTCAAAGAATTCAAAGCTTAGGTGGAGAATTTGTCCAGAAAGAGGATCAAGGTCTTGAGATCTGATAACGGAGGAGAGTACACTTCTGTTATCTTCTGCAACTTTTGCATTGAAGCAGGATTAAGAGGGAGTTCAACGTTTCTTATAATCCTCAACATAATGGTGTTGCAGAGAGAAAGAACAAATCTATTGTGGAAGCGGTCAAAGCCATGATTCATGAGCAAGAACTGCAAATCTCTCTTTGGGCTGAAGCATCCAGGATTGCTATCTATGTTCAAAATAGAAGTCCTCATAGGATCTTGGAGAATATAACTCCTGAAGAAGCATTCTTAGGGGTGAAGTTTGAAGTAAGTCATTTGAGGATCTTTGGATGTCCAGTGTATGTTCATGTACCAAAGGAAAAGAGGACAAAGTTGGAACCTTCTGGCAAGAAGGGAATTTTGGTAGGCTATAGTGAGACATCAAAAGCCTACCAAATCTACATTTCGGGTCAGAAGACAATTGAGATCAGTAGAGATGTCACATTTGAGGAAGATGTTGCATTCAGAAGATCCAAGGGCACTCATATGGAGATCGATGATGAAGAGCCTCCTCATGATATGGAAGTTGACCATCTTCTTGAGAATCAGGGAGGCTCCAGAACCTAAAGGAGATGATGATCCAGTCGAGCCCTTGGAACCTACTGATGGGCCTACAGATATTGTGATTGGAAGGAAAAGACCTCTTTGGGCTAGGAAAATAATGCAGGAGGCAAAAATTTTTGCAGCCCCAAGAGGAATTTTCAGAGAAAGTAAGAGACCTAATAAGTTCTCCAGTTATGTAGCCTTGATGAGTCAGATTATTGAATCAGAGCCTTCCAGTGTTGAGGAAGCTTCAAGTCAACATGTTTGGAAAGATGCTATGTCTAAAGAGTATCAATCCATTCTTAAGAATGATGTTTGGGACATCGTTCCTAGACTCGAAGGCAAATCTGTGGTGTCTTCTAACTGGCTCTTCAAGATCAAGCATGCAGGTGATGGGAGCATTGAGAAGTACAAGGCCAAATTCGTGGCTAGAGGGTTTTCACAAAAAGAGGGAATTGACTATGAAGAAATCTTTGCTCCAATGGCTCGTTATACTTCTGTTAGGACTATTATTGCTATTGCTGCATCTAGAGGATGGAAGATTCACCAAATGGATGTAAAAACAACCTTTTTGAATGGTGTAATAGAGTAAGAGGTTTACATTGAGCAACCTAATGGATTTGAGGTACATGGGAAGGAGTCTCATGTTTGTAGGCTGAAGAAGGCCTTGTATGGTCTTAAGCAGGCTCCTCGTGCTTGGTACGAAAGGATTGATCGTTACCTATTGAGTTTGGGCTTCTCAAAGAATGATGCAGATTCAAACCTCTACTTCAAGGTAATTAATGGTGAAGCATTGATTTTGGTTTTGTATGTTGATGATCTGATTATCACTGGAGAAGAACACCTCATTCTCAAATGTAAGAAGGAGCTAGCTTATGAGTTTGAAATGAAGAATCTTGGTCTCATGCATTACTTTCTTGGCTTAGAATTTTGGCAAAAGCCAGATGAAATGATTCTAAGTCAAGGGAAGTATACCATCGACATTCTGAAGAGGTTTGGTATGATTGATTGCAAACCTATGTCTACTGGAGACCAACTTACATAAGTTGAAGGATGCTGCAGTTAGTTCAGAACTAGTGGATCCCATGATGTACAGGCAGTTAATTGGTTCATTGATGTATCTAGTCAACACTGGACCGAATATTTGCTATGCCTATGCAGTGAGTGCACTTGGTCAGTTCATGTGTGAACCAAGGCAGATACATCTTGTTGCAGTAAAACATATCCTGAGATACTTGTGTGGCATAGTTGGATATGGGTTGAGATATTCTTCAGGTGTAGATTTGAAGCTGCATGGTTTTACTGATCCTGATTGAGCAGGGTGTGTCACTGATCGGAAGAGTACCTCTTGTTATTGCTTCAGTTTGGGATCTGCTATGATATCTTGTTGCAGCATACATTGCAGCTTGTGTGGCAGCTCGTGAAGCAGTGTGGCTTCGAAAGCTCCTTGTACGATTGTTTGGACAATCAATGGAGCCTACTATCATTCATTGTGATAACTAGAGTTGTGTGAAGCTTTCTGTCAATCTTATGTTTCATGACAAAACTAAACATGTTGAGATCAAATACCATTATATCGAAGATATGGTATTGGGGAAAGCAATTCAATTGAGGTATATCAGCACTGATGAGCAGACGACAAACATTCTCACCAAGCCTCTCTCCAGGATAAACTTTGTGTACTTTCGAGATAAGCTTGGTATGGTGGAGAATCAAGCCCTAGCTGAGGAGTCTTAGTATCAATGATCCTCTGTAATGCATTTCTCTTCTGAGAGAGATTTGAGGTGAAAGCCCTTGATAATGCATTTCTCTTTGAGATTTGAGGTGAAAGCCTTTGTTTCCACCCTCTGGAGAGCCATGGCGGATGTCATGTGTGTGACTCCATGACAACATCACGTGAGGGAGTTCATGATGATTTTCTTGTACTTGTGTTTCACCCTTTGGGAGAGCCATGGTGAACGTCACGGTGAGGTGACAACATCACATTGAGTGATGAGCACTTGTACATACCATCTATGGAGGTAGCCATGATGGTTGATATCACGATGAGGTGATATCTGATATCACGATGAGGTGATATGCTTTCACGATGAGGTGATATGTCTTGTACATTTGGAAGTATTCCTCCCTAGTTGAGAGAGAGTGTTGAAGATCGCAACTTCAGTATTTCCAGGCGCGATTTTGTGAAAGATAAATTTAAATATAGCATAAGCTATTTAAATTTATATATTGCGATTTTAAGAAGTGCCTCATTAAATAATAATCAAAAGATAAATAATTAAAGTTATAATAAATAAATTATTAGCCTCATTAAATAATAATCAAAAGATAAATAATTAAAGTTATAATATATAAATTATTATTTAATTCTGGGAGCCGACCTTGTCTAGAAATTCGTGCCTCCCCAAAGTCGTCTTTTCATTGAGGCCGACATCTCTTCATGAAAGGGTGTGTTTCTATTCAATGGGCTATATATTTGATGTACTTCATTGTGTTTGATCATCAAGTTTGTTCAACATTTGTTCAAGGAGAAGTTCGCACTATAGCAGCAGATCGAGATTTTTCCATATAGAGCAGATTGATATCAAGGAGAAATACTTTGTTTGTATATTCGCATCTAGGAGAGGTGCTGTCCTTATTAGGCATTGTGTTGTGCCTAAGTTGTAAGCAGATTACTGTTCTTATTTGAATCAATATAAAAGAGATATATTGGCTGGGTTTTTCTCCCTCAGGTTGGAGGGTTTTCCCAGGGTATTGGCTGTGTCATTGTTGAAATTTGAATTAATTTTTGCATTCTAATCTGATCATTAAAATCTAACACCTATATATATATATGTAATTTGTATTGAACTATATAGAAGCATGACATTATTTGTGTATAAAATTTTCAAGCTTCTATTTTGCCTCTGCCCAAATTTCTTTCACTAGTCCTATCCACGATCTCGAATTCAGCATACAATGACTGCCTACTTCCATAGTTTCCAATCAAGCAAGAATCTGGTAGTCAGACTTCTAAATCTAGTTAAGAGATTGCTACTACTACAAGCTAAGTTAAATATGTTGATTATCAGACAACTACGTGAGTAATCTCCAAGTTAGATAAGAAGAATAAATTTAAATGTAGCAGATTGCTATTTAAATTTATATGCATTGAATTCCTTAGAAGAGGCGCTTCAAATAATATTAAGACAAATATATATTAAAGTATTAAATAATAATTATTATTTTTATTAAGTGCCAACCTTCCTTGAAGTGGCGCGATTTTCCATAAGTCGTCCCTTTTGGTTGGGCCGACTTGTCTCTCAAGAGGCACGTCTTTTCTCCTCGAGCGCTTGTATAAATACCAGAGGATTGTGTCTCATTTAATCAAGCAAGTCAAGCATTCGTTCAAGAAGAAGTTCGCCATATTGCAGCAGATCGAGTTTCTTATACAAAAGATCGATTAAAGGAGAAATTCATTATCTTTGTATCTAGGAGAGGTGCTGTTCATTGTATTATTCAGGCATTGTGTTTATGCCTAAGTTGTAAGCAGATTGCTGCTCTTATTATTATCAATATATAGGAGATATATTGGCTGGGTTTTTCCCCCTCAAGTTGGAGGGTTTTCTTAGGGTATTGTCTGTGTTCTTTTGTCAATTTTTGAATTAAATTTGCATTTTAATCTGATCATATAAATCTAACATGGTATCAAAGCGGGTTTGAAGAAGATCCTGATCAGATTTGTGATTAATTCAGCAATACCCTTATTGTTTCTCATCTTTATTCACCTCTATCTCTCCATCAAGATGGTGAATGGTCTTAAGATCGAGGATAGGCTTGAGGAAGCGTCTAACTTCACTTCGTACAGATTCAGGATCATGCTCACCTTGGAGGAAAGCAAATTGGTAGAGTTTGTGGAGAGCTCCACCCCCGAGCCTAAGGATGAGGAAGAAAAGGCCCTATGGAAGAAGAAAGATATTAGGGTAAAGAGGATGTTAGTTGATTCGGTGAAGGATCATATTGTTCCAATCGTCTCCAAGTTAAGGACTGCAAGAGAGATGTTCAAAACCCTAGAGGAGATGTACGAAATCAACAACACCAACCGAGCTCTTGTACTGAAGCAACAACTGCATCACTTAAAGATGGCGAAGGGAGAAATTATCATTGCCTACTTCATGAGAATAACCGAATTGAGAGATCAACTCTCGTCTATTGGGCATGTGGTCAATAATAAGGATCTGACCATACTAGCTCTCAATGGTCTCCCTTCATCCTAGGAGTCTTATATTCACGGAATCAGTGCAAGATCAAAACTTCCCAAGTTTGACCGATTGAGGGCTGACTGTATTCAAGAAGAATCTAGGTTGGCTGCAAGAGGTATTGGGAAAAGCTCTGTTAATGAAGATCTTCATGTTCTTGCCTCTCAATCCTCAAAGAAGAATGGAAGAGAAGGGAAGAAAGGGTATTTCAAAAGAAATAGAGATAGAGGAACCAACAGTGGCCCTGCATTTAAGAAGAAGAGGGACCTCCGGTCCAATGTTTCCGATGTGACAAGTATGGTCACTTTGCTAATGTTAATGAAGTCTCCATGCAGAAGGATACAAATGAGTACCTGCTCTATTTTGCCTTGTCAAGTAATGTATCTACCGACACCAACACTTGGCTGATAGACAGTGGTGCCTCTCGCCACATCACCGGATTCAGGGAGCATCTATTTGATTTGGTGATGAAAGATTCTAGCAAACAAGTTATTATTGGAGATGATGCTAGTTACTCAGTTAAGGGAGTTGGGACTTCATCTCTGCATTTGAATTCCGACGATTCCTTACAGTTGGATGATGTGCTATTTGTTCCAAGCATCAAGTGGAACCTTGTTTCCATATTAGCCTTGGAAGACAAGGGTTATCAAGTTACCTTTTCTGAAGGCAAAGTTCTCATATGGGCGAAGAACTCTAACTTCAAGATTGCCCGGATGGTTGGAGTTAGACATGAGTGTCTCTACAGGCTATGCACGTGCCCCATTCAGGCTCTAGTACATGACTCCACGAGTTTGGGTGATCTTTGGCATCGAAGATTGGCTCACCTTCACTTTCGAGCGCTACCTGTTATGGAGAAGATGGTGACGGGCCTTCCTAAATTCAACCAGAAGCATGAAGGAACCTACAAAGGCTGCGCTTTGGGTAAGAACACAAAAGGTCCATTCCATAATAGTGAAAGTAGATCCAAATGTGTCTTAGATCTTATTCATTCTGATTTATGTGGTCCAATGTTTGTTGCATCCTCGAGTGGTTTCTTGTATTACATTATTTTTATTGATGACTACTCTAGAAAGACTTGGATCTATTTCTTGAGATCTAAAGAATCTGAGGAAGTGTTAGAAAGATTCAGAGAATTCAAAGCTCAGGTGGATAATCTGTCTGGGAAGAAGATCAAGGTTTTGAGATTTGATAACGGAGGAGAATACACTTTTGGTATCTTCCGTAACTTTTGCATTGAAGCAAGGATTAAGAGGGAGCTTAGCATTCCTTATAATCCTCAACAGAATGGTGTTGCAGAGAGAAATAACAGATCTATCGTGGAAGCAGTCAAAGCCATGATTAATGACCAAGACCTGCAACTCTCACTTTGGGCTGAAGCTTCCAGGACTGTTGTCTATGTCCAGAATAGAAGTCCTCACAGAATCTTGGAGAACATTACCCTGAAGAAGCATTCTCTGGGGTGAAACCTGAAGTAAGTCATTTGAGGATCTTTGGGTGTCCAATGTATATTCATATACCTAAGGAAGAGAGGACAAAATTGGAACCTTCTGGCAAGAAGGGAATTTTGGTAGGCTATAGTGAGACTTCTAAAGCTTACCAAATCTACATTCCGGGTCAGAAGACTATTGAGATCAATAGAGATGTCACATTTCAGGAGGATGTTGCATTCAGAAGATCCAAGGGATCTCATATGGAGATTGATGAAGAAGAGCCTCCTCAGGATATGGAAGTTGACCATATTCTTGAGAATCAGAGGGAGGTTCCAGAATCAAAGGAAGATGATGATCTAGTTGAACCCTTGGAGCCTACTGATGGGCCTATAGATATAGTGATTGGAAGGAAGAGACCTCTTTGGGCCAGAAAAATAATGCAGGAGGCAGAAAGTTTTGCAGCCCCAAGAGGTACCTTCAGAGAAAGCAAAAGACCTAATAAGTTCTTCGGTTATGTAGCTCTGATGAGTCAAATCATTGAGTCAGAGCCTTCAAGTGTTGACGAAGCTTCTAGTCAACAAGTTTGGAAAGATGCTATGACTGAAGAGTATCAATTTATACTTAAGAACGATGTTTGGGACATAGTTCCCAAACCTGAAGGCAAATTTGTGGTGTCTTCTAAATGGCTCTTCAAGATCAAGCATGCGGCTGTTTGGAGCATTGAGAAGTACAAGGCCAGATTTCGTGGCTAGAGGGTTTTCACAAAAAGAGGGAGTTGACTATGAAGAAACCTTTGCTCCTGTGGCTCGTTATACTTCTGTCAGGACTATTATTGCTATTGCTGCATCTAGAGGATGGAAGATTCACCAAATGGATGTAAAGACAACCTTTCTGAATGGTGTAATAGAGTAAGAGGTTTACATTGAGCAACCTGATGGATTTGAGGTACACGGGAAGGAGTCTCATGTTTGCAGGCTGAAGAAGGCCTTGTATGGTCTTAAGTAGGCTCCTTGTGCTTGGTACGAAAGGATTGATTGTTACCTATTGAGTTTGGGTTTCTCAAAGAATGATGCAAATTCAAACCTCTACTTCAAGTTAATTAATGGTGAAGCATTGATTTTGGTTTTGTATGTTGATGATCTGATTATCACTGGAGAAGAACACCTCATTCTCAAATGTAAGGAGCTAGCTTCAGAATTTGAAATGAAGAATCTGGGTCTCATGCATTACTTCCTTGGCTTAGAAGTTTGGCAAAAGTCAGATGAGATGATTCTAAGTCAAGGCAAGTATACCATTGACATTCTAAAGAGGTTTGGTATGATTGATTGCAAACCTATGTCTACACCTATGGAGACCAACTTACATAAGTTAAACTGGAAAGGAAGCTGCAGCTAGTTCAGAACTGGTGGATTCCACGATGTATAGGCAGCTGATTGGTTCATTGATGTATCTAGTTAACACTAGACCGGATATCTGCTATGCAGTGAGTGCACTTAGTCAGTTCATGTGTGAACCAAGGCAGATACATCTTGTTGCAGCAAAACATATCTTGAGATACTTGCCTGGCATAGTTGAATATGGGTTGAAATATTCTACAGGTGTGGATTTGGAGCTGCATGGTTTTATTGATTCTGATCGGGCAGGGTGTGTCACAGATTGGAAGAGTACCTCTAGTTGTTGCCTCAGTTTGGGATTTGCCATGATATCTTGGTGTAGTAGGAAGCAGTTTTCACTAGCATTGAGTACAGCCGAGACATAGTACATTGCAGCTTGTGTGGCAGCTCGTGAAGCAGTGTGGCTTCGTAAGCTTCTTGTAGGATTGTTTGGACAATCAATGGAGCCTACTATCATTCATTGTGATAACCAGAGTTGTGTGAAGCTTTCCATCAATCTTGTGTTTCATGACAGAATAAAACGTGTTGAGATAAAGTACCATTATATCAAAGACATGGTATTGAGGAAAGCTATACAGTTGAGGTATATCAGCACTGATGAGCAAACAACAGACATTCTCACCAAGCCTCTCTCCAGGATAAAGTTTGTGTACTTTTGAGATAAGCTTGGTATGGTGGAGAATACAACCTTAACTGAGAAGGAGTCTCAATATCAATGATCCTCTTTAATGAGTTCTTCTCTGTGAGAGAAGTTCGAGGTGAGATCCCTTGGCTATGAGTTCTTCTCTGTAGGAGAAGTTTGAGGTGAAATCCCTTGTTTCCACCCTCTGGGAGAGCCATGGTGGATGTCATGTGTGTGACTCCATGACAACATCACGTGAGGGAGTCCGTGATGATTTACTTGTACTTGTGTTTCACCCTCTGGGGGAGCCATGGTGAGGTGACACCACATTGAGTGATGAGCACTTGTACATACCATCTATGGAGGTAGCCATGATGGTTGATATCACGGTGAGGTGATAAGCTCTTTTTTCATGGATGTAGCCATGATGTTTAAACATCACTATGAGGTGATACATTTTTGTACAGCTAGAAGTATTCCTCCCTAGCTGAGAGGGAGTGTTGATTATTAGACAACTGCGTGAGTAATCTCCAGGTCAGATAAGAAGAATAAATTTAAATGTAGCAGATTGCTATTTAAATTTATATGCATCGAATTCCTTTGAAGAGGCGCTTCAAATAATATTGCCGCTTCAAATAATATTAAGACAAATAAATATAAGTATTAAATAATAATTATTATTTTTATTAAGTGCTGACCTTCCTTGAAGTGGCGTGATTTTCCATAAGTCATCCCTTTTGGCTGGGCCAATTTGTCTCTCAAGAGGCACGTCTTTTCTCCTTGAGCCCTTGTATAAATACAAGAGGATTGTGTCTCATTTAATCAAACAAGTCAAGCATTCGTTCAAGAAGAAGTTTGCCATATTGCGGCAGATCGATTAAAGGAGAAATTCATTATCTTTGCATCTAGGAGAGGTTATGTTCATTGTATTATTCAGGCTTTGTGTTTATGCCTAAGTTGTAAGCAGATTGCTGCTCTTATTATTATCAATATATAGGAGATATATTGGCTGGGTTTTTCTCCCTCAGGTTGGAGGGTTCTCCCAGGGTATTGGCTGTGTTCTTGTGTCAATTTTTGAATTAAATTTGCATTCTAATCTGATCATATAAATCTAACAAAATATGGACATGAAAGTTCTGGTAAAAACAGAGAGATTACATTCAGCCATTTCTTTTTGTCAAGAGCTCAGAAGTGATTCTCAACAACTATAGAGATCATTCCTAAATGACATGAAAACCAAAAGGCTTCACCACCACAATCACGAAGATTGCTTGGGTGATTCTTTGAAAACCCAGTACTTTTACCACTTGAGATCATTACATTTGAAAATCCCAAGTGTTACCTTGTTTGATAAGATCCACAACAATTTTTCAGTTTCTTCAAAAATTTCTATATGCCTTTTTTCTTAACAATGCACTCAGGCCATAAAACAAACCCATCAGTTCTGTCATATTGTTTGTTGCAATTTCTACATCAACCTCATAACATAAGATCACATCTCTGTGCAGATCCCGTGGCCCTGCTATACCAGTGTTTCATTTGGGTCCACCATTAAAGTTGAGTTTTAATATGTCTTTTCTTGTGTGAATCTACTTCGGTTTGGCTGGGGCTTCCTTAGCTTTCTTTCTCTTTCTGTTTTGTTTTCTGTATCTCCTGTTAACCTTCTGAGTTCCTTAATGGCTAGGGAGCATTGTTCTGTAGTTTTTTCTCACTGTTAGACTCACCTTGGGATTCCTTTCTTCTCATAAGTGCTAGGATAAGAGAAATTCCTCCACTTTCCAGGTTGATAAGTCCTCTGCAGCAACAATGATCAGGTTAATTTGCAAACTGCCTGATTATACTGATGGGATTTTTCCAATGAGAGGAGGCAACAAAGTTACATGCAGGTGATACAGTACAAAGGGCCTATCGTTTCTCTTTTCTTATATTGTTTTTAGTTAGAATTCAGATTTTAACAGTCAACTATGTATACATGTGTGCCTTGGGCGTTCCTTCACCCTTCCATGCATCTTTTTAAAACAAATCAGAGCCATTGCTTCCAGTTCTATAAATCAGTATTTGTAGCCTTCTTTGATGCTGTATTCTCCAGATTTTGTAGTTTTCTACATCAAGTGTCTTTTTCTATACCACTTGGACAACTTGTTCTGGACAGAAAGTTTGCAACATCCTTCCATAACTTCTAAGAATGAGCTTGCGATTTTGGCTTGAATCAATACTTAGTGTTTCATTTGTTTGTCTGTTATCAGTAAACTAACATCTGAATGCCTGCTGAGCATAGAAAATAAGTGGCCTTAAGCTTTTCTTTGTTGAAGCTGTTCCCATTCTTTAACCAGGGGTTGTACACGAGGTGGTTCCTGTTACACTCTTACATTCCATGGAGGATGATCGCTTAAGATGCCTTTATGCAATAAGACAAAGTTTCAGAGTAAAAATCCTTTGGAGAAAGGTTGGTAACGAGAAATTTCTGTTAGGTTGCATAGAATCTAAATATTTTTCCTCAAAATTTTGCTCCACAATATGCTGTTTTCCTTGTGTAATCTCCTATGACCATAACACCTGGGGTATATTTCATAGTTTGCAAGCATCTCACATCTGCTTCTGCTGTGATTGTTGGATGGAAAACTTCTTTCAAAGCTGCTTTAAAAAAGGATTTTTCACTTGTGTCTGACCAAAGAAATAGCAGTGTATGCCCTTAATGGTTTTCCTAATAGCATTTCTGATTCTAAGGACAGAGAGGAGATATACGCCAAGAACTTAAACCACTGCCACTAGGAGTTGCATTTACCAGCTGAAGTCAACTAGCAAATTGAACTGTCTCATATCTGTTTCTTAACTTGACCTAGCAATAAGGATATTCCTAAATATTTGTTGGGTACCACATTCAAATTTTAATTCCCTACATAGGCCATTTACCTTTTCCCTAGGGGGTTCATGAAGCAGACCTGAGCTTTTTTGGTACTAAGAAGTTGGCCAGCTGCCACTTCATAACAGTTCAAGACCCTTTAAAATGTTCTAGCTACACTAATCTCAACAACACCAACAAGAATTGTAAGCATTAACAAAATTTTAATGAATAAGTTTGTGGCATGAAGTGACAGGGTGCCCTTTGATAAACCTGCATTTTTTTACCTTATCTAGTGCTATACCTAGAGCCTCTGCAACCAAGATAAAGAGACAAAGAAATAATTGATTTTCCTACCTCTCTCTCTCTCTCTCTCTCCCTCTCCGGAATAGGTCTGAGTAGGGATATTGTTCACCAAAACTGAGAAGCAAAGAGTTCCTGACAATTCAGGAAAACCCAGCTGCAGCAATCATTATTAAACTTAAAAGCTTTTAAGATTGTGCCTGAAAGAACCATTTGATTAGGTCATAAGCTTTTGTCATGACAACCTTTATAATCATTCTTTCCCTCTTGTTCTTGGCTGTAGAGTGGATGAACTTATGGACTAAGATTATGAGCTAAAATTTGCTCTAGTTGGACAAAAAATTCCTGCTCAAGCAAAATAGGTGAGGAAATATTTCTTCAAGGTTGTTTTCTATGACTTAGGTCAATATCTCATAGATGGTACTACTATGAAAAGAAGCATTCTTCATTGGTATTAATTGAGCAATGTTGTACTGATCTCTTTTAAAGTTAACTTTTTCTTTCCTTGACTCTTCAATAACTTGTAAAATTTCTTCTTTGACCACAGCCCAGACTGTTTTCTATGACTGTTGACAAGATCTTATAGATGGTACTACAAGCATCGAAAGAAGTTGCACCACATTCTTTGGAAGTAAAATTAAGAACATCGTATGGTTTTCTTTTGCTTTCGTTTGACTTTTCAACAATCTGTACAATGAATTCTTTGATTGCTCCCCATAACCTGTGCAAGAAGCCAGCCAGAAAACAGTCTGGTTCTGAGGCCTTGCCACCTTTATAGGCAAAAGAAACAGCCTCAACCTTTTCTATGACAGCAACCATCAGCTGATCATTTTGGGTGTTGGTAACCTCTTAGGGATGTTGCTGCTATAAGCCTATTTGGGCTTCATTGCTGCCCACTCTTTCTTCAGATGGCAGGTTCTTAAAGAAATAAATAGTCTCTTGTCTGAGTTCGCCTGTTGGTGAAAAACTTGTGCTCGTGGAAAATAAGTCACAAGTTCAAATGGTAGGGTAGCCTTGGTCTGAAGCACAGTTAGGTGCTTCCTACATGGGGGGAGTATGAGGTAGTCCTATATGCTATAAGCCGCCTATAAGCCGGGTTGACTGGCATCGGTCCTTTCCTTTTCTTTCTTACTATAGCCAGGTCTTGGAGTATAGATCTGTCAGGTTGGGGTAAATAATCTTGCAATAACAGACATATGAAAAACATGGCAAATCCTCTATTCTATTCACATCTCGTCCTGCAATAATGTACTTATGAAACAACTTCTGTTTTGTGGTCCCCTTCCACTCCATCTAGCCCCACAAGTTGCTTCTTGTTGCAGGATCTTTTCAATATCTCCTTTTTGCATTGCTAACTGAATGGTTTCCAAGTTTTGCTCCATTGTTTCCTTTCATTTGAGGATATTGCCATAGACTTCTTTGTTCACACTTTTCAAACTTGCTCATCTGTTTTGAGTTTTTGAACTAAGAGAAACACTCTCATGCCTTAAAGATCATGTGCACAACTATTGAATTCTTTTGGGGTGAGTTTCCTCTTCCACTTGTAGCCTGATTTGCCAGTGATCAGATCCAGCTGCCTTAAGAATCGATGAGGCAGTAACCAAGTTGAGATCCAACCACCTACTATCTGCAAGAAATTCTTTAATCTCTCAGTTGTCACCTGTTTCTTCTGTTGTACCATGTGCATAAGCCATCTTTACCTTCTGTATCCCCCTGTCTTCCTCCTGGAATAAATAGGGAAACAGCATTATTCAGAGAGCTATCAGCTATTCCCATTCTCTTTCTAGAATTGATTTCAAATCTTTCCCAAGGATTCAGGCCATTGTGAATACTTGGATCTGACTTGCAAAAGATCCTCCTAAAGTTTAGTTCTCTTATCAGCTCTGCAAAAACACAGTTGCTTATGAAGGCTATATTTGTCTTGGAGGCCTTGAGCTGTGATGCTTGTCGAATCTTGATTTTTCTCCAGGATCTGGCATGTGAAGTTATACAGGTTCCAAAAAATTGTCAAATCTCCATGTTGCTGATCATAGCTAACTGCTTCACACTTGGCATCTTCCCAAACTTTGTGTTTTGTGGATTAGAAAAATCTGGATGTTCAATTTGCAACTGTCTCTTTGTCAATATTGTTTTCACAGTGACCTTTAGTGCTCAGATATTTCATGATTGAACAATCATTGAGCATAGCTGAAGCTATAATTAAACCACCAGTGCCCCCACCACCTCTTGTCATAGGCGTCTGCTTTGGCTTCTTTGATCTATCAATTTCTTCATTAATCAACAGTTGCCTCTTTCTGTCATCAAAAGTAATTTGTTTTACTCTTTTTCTGACCAACATCTGTTTATTTTTTTCTTGCAGTAGATTGTCCAGGCCTCACTCATTTCTCTAATGGGTTTCAGGAATTTTGTCTGAGGATGGATCAGCATCGATTTCAGAAATCTGCTAATCTTTTTTCAATATATTTCCTTCCTTTTCTTTTGATTTTGAGTGCCTAATTTCTAAATTAGGGCTTAAGTCAGTTCTGTGTCATCTTCTGTATAATTGACCAGATAATTTGAAAACTGTTTTGGGTTTTAGCCAAAGGGTTTAAAACTTTTTGTTCACCAATGTTGGAGGTTTTCTAATCAATATTCTCTATTTGCGTGTGACAGTTTGAAAGTCCCTTGCCTGATGGCTGTAATCATGGCAAACTTGGCATCCAGAGGAAGGGATTTCAAAGTATTTGGCTCCCTTGGTGTCCTCACTTCATTTTTTATAAATAGACTCTTGTATAGCGGTTCTGATATTAAGATTAAATTTTAATAGAGACCCTTACAAATGAAAATGCTTTCATGTTTCTAGTTTCAGAAGACAAACAGATGAACTTACCGAAAGTGATGCAATGTCGTCCATTATAGCTTTGCTCCGAAATTCCAGCGGCAGGTTGTATAAGCTATAACCAAATAGAAGTACTGTCATCTTTGAAGACTTCTTCTCTATCTTCCTCACTCACAGATATAACTCAGAAAAAATTAATATGCTTCAAATTGGCAGTATCTATTTATATAAGACAAGCCTGTATATATACGAAAAAAGTATTACAATGACATTGAGTGTTACCAGCTGTATACTTATTTTCATTTATAACTATATGCTATTTTCAATGATTCTAGCTGTCTATCTACTTTTTATTCATCCTGAGAACCCTTTGAAACCTTTCCAGTGATGGTAGCATTTCATTTACATGACATTGAAATGACATGAAAAAGGTGTAAGTGGAATATATTTACCTGGGTTTAAAATGAGAAAAACTTGGCAAACTCTGTAAAAATGAGCCCAATAAAATTGATATGTAGTATAAAAAATTCTCACCACCGCTTAAAAAAACTCTCAAAAACTCACAAAATATTCAATCTCACTTGAGTTAAACATGAGTAATTCAGTAACTCACAAGTTATTGCCAAGTTTTTCAAACAGAAGTCTCAGGATTTTTTTCTCAATGCCCAGGGTTGACCTCTGAACTGCATTGTGGTTTGATGCGGCATGGTAAAACTGACAGGTTGTGATTACTTGTATTTACTAATAGGTTCATGAATTATTCAAAAATCTGCATGTTCTTTGGATTAAAGCTCAGAGTTGACCTTCAAGTGGCATGGCAACTCAACTAGACATGTCAAAACTGACAGATTATGATTGTTATTATATCTCACTAGTTTTTGTTATTTTTAAACCTATGGTTCCAACTATTGATAACCTAGTTTTAAATTTATTTTATTTCCAACCACATTAGATGTCCTCTTCATTTCCTCACTGCATAGAGGAAATTTTTCCCAATTTTGATGCATGAATTAAATTTTAAATTTTTTTGTAGCTTCCAAGATGAGATAAAAGAAAATAGAATCCGGCAAGAAATGAAGTGTATGCAAACTAACAGTGATGATGGATATGGTTGTTGGTCCCTTCAAAACCAATGGGCTCAAAATCTATGTAAAATCTTGGTTCTGTGTTGTGCAGCTTGTTTTGGGTTGATTTTCTGACTCTGTTTAGCTGCTGGGCGTTTTTGACTTTTATTCGGGCAGCTTGTCCATCCTTGTTTGGGTTTCGGGTCCATTCAAAACCTGTTTATCCCTTTAATCAAAAACAGTGATGATGGATATAATTTAAATGTTAATGAGAGGAGTTGGAGCACTTGGGAAGGAAATATCTTGGAAATTGAAATGCTTCATCAATTCTAAAGGATCGTCACACAGAGATTCAGGCTTCAGAAATTAATTTTCAGCATGAAAGATCTTCATATTGAGGAGATAGTATTGTCCTAGGGTGAGGGTTGGATCTGGGGTGTTAAGATTGATCATATAAGTTTCTCAAAGTGAAGCTGGTGGGGATCCTCCCTTATTAAGAGAAGAAGTATGGGAGGCAATTTTGTAGGACAGATGATCTTATAGTGAAGCTATGAAGATTCATTCTTGGAATCGAGGAAAATTGCTTAGGATCAGGTTCTGATTTGAACCGAGCAAAAGGGGATGAACAATTTGGAGTAAATCATTGGTTTGCCAAATTTCAAACTTGCACGAGGAAGCATAGTGGAATGTACTTGGAAAGATAGGAACAAGCTTGATGTTGTGTTGATTGCTGTGTTTCTTGAATGCAACTCCTAGAGGGAGTAGCACGGTGGTGAGGTGGTGGATAAAAGGCTTGGTAGGGAGGGGGTTGTATCTGGGGTGTGAAAATCCATCATATGAGTTTCTGGAAGTCAAGCTGGTGGGTCCTGCTTTCTCAAGAGAAAATTGTATGGGAAGCAATTATATGGGAGGGAAGATTTGATTGTGAAGCTATGTAGATAACTTCCTTTGAGGAAATTGATCAGGTTCTGCTTTGAACTGAGGAAGGGGATGAGCAATATGGAATAAATCATCAGTATGCTGATTTTCAAATTGGCTTAAGAAGGCATAGTGGAATATACTTGCAGAGATGGGAACAAGCTTGATGTTGTACTGATTGCTATGTTCATTGAATGCAACTACTGGAGGAAGTATCACAGCAAATGGAACCTGCCTGAGGAGAGTTTTAGCCTCAAAAACAAGAAATCTATACTGTGGATATACTGTGATCTTGGGGCCAATCATTTGAGGAGTGCAGTATGCCTTGTGGTTGGGAAAGCATGAGTCTTATAGAAATGGCAGTAAAGGAGAATCATCAATTTCCTTGACAATCATAGGAAATGAAGAAAGCAGGCTTGGATGTGTGTACAGATCCAAGTTGCCAGGTGGAGCCATTGCGGAGATGTTGAATAGTTTGTGTGATGTTTAAATGTTAATTGGGACCACTTCATCATTTTTTATATAAGTCAAATTTGAAATCCATGTTGTTATTGGGTTAGTCTGGTGCTACCCTATGAGCAAATGGACCAAATTTTGGTACTGTAAAACGCTTGTGGATTCATTGAAGCATTCATCAAGCAGAAACAAAAGGATACAAGTCAAATGATATCTTGAAACTTGAAACCAAAAAAGGAATTAGCTATTCAACAGCAGGAACCTGCAATCAAAGATTTGATGACGAGCAGTCTGAGGTGTTAAATACATGATAACTGTGCTAGACAAGGGAAGTTGGAGGCAATACCCAAAATGAGAAAAAACAGCAAAACCTCAATGTGCAGCAGATGAATGCTGATTTAAAAAAATCTAGTCTGAAATAAGGAAGGGCTTTGTCAGTAATGTGAAATCTGATAAAGCCTCACTGATGCGAATGCTGGTTGTAGCAAGGGGACATAGACTTAGCACCTTAAATAAGTGCTTAGCAGATATCTGAAATATCAGAAATTGGAACAGAAAGTTTCAGAAAAAGAATCAGCATTTGTCACTAGAGAAACACATTTCTGCAGCAAAGACAGCTTTGACAAGGGGCAGATTGAATAGCAAAAGGGATTTATCATTTCCTGCTCTTGCTGAAAATGTCGCAATGGCCACAATTTGTTATGTTTAATATGAGGTTAGGGCAAAAGTCTTGTGCTTGATCTACATGAGGAAACATATCAAAGGCTTTAGCAATTTGAAATTTGAAGACATACAGAAACATCCCAAAGGCTTGATCCTAAGGACATGATACTTACCTGATATGATTCTATTTATGAGATGGTCTATTTACATAAGAGAAGCATATAGTTATAACTTATAAGAATGAAATTTAGTGTTTAAATCAATCCATCTACTTTTTAATTTACATCTTTCAGCTGTTTCAGCTATCCACCTACTTAATTCATTTCTATATACACTTTGCAGTTGTTTCAGCCATAGATTACATACTCTCCGATTACTCTCCTAGTAGCCGAGTAATCTCCAAAAAATTTGCATGCCGAGTAATTTCTGCTTTTACTTGCGGGCAGTATGCAGATGGATTTTCTCCTGTCAAATTATCAAGTAATCGCCAGTAGCTCGCAAAATACCCACAAACTTGGCATGTTTGTGTGTGTATAAATATGTCTGTGTGTGTATATGCATGCAAACTTGGCATCCTGTGTAAGTTTATAGATATGTATGTGTGCACAATGCAGTCCTGAGTATACACATACATAAATATCCACACATTTGCCAAGTATTTGCCGAGTTTTTCCCGTGTCAAAATTTTTGGGCTTGCCGAGTACTCTCTGATTCCGAGTATGTAAACTATGGTTTCAGCTGTCCACCTACTTTTTAATTTATTTTTCTGTCCACTTTCCTATTGACTATAATTAACTTTCTTATTTCATTAGATATCCTCATCAAGTATCATCTGGGTTCTGTCTTAATCTCAAAACCCCCACACTGTCCAACTTTTTCCTTTTTGCGCTCAATTTCTTTTTCTTGTAGCCACTCTATTAAGTTTATAAATAAGGGCTTTTCAATTGATTGTCTGAGATTTCTGATCAATTGCCTCTTGGACAAGCAAGACAAGACCATTGGTTCATTTTTAAAGGTGTTGAAGAACTTGTTCAGGATCAGTATGTTAGATTGAACCCTAGCTGCAATGTATCACAAAGCATTTGCAATAGACTTAGCCACCATCTATTTGTCTTCAGTCATCATTTCTTCCTTGTTTTGGATCAGAAACCTCAGTTATTTGACATGCTCAGCCCTCACTTCATTCCCAGTGCAGATTTGTCTTGATTTTTGTAGACAGATGTTTTTGGAAATTTACGTTTAGGGATGAGTAGCTAATATTTGCAAATTGAGCAGTTTTCATGCTTTTACCCTCAACTTATAGTGGGATTTCATCCTTTTTTTTATTTGTAAATGTGGGGTTTTTGTCAGTCCCCACTACTGCCAGTGCACAAACAGGGGCCAGTGGATAAAATTATAAAATCATAAGAAAATAGGGAAATTTTAGAACTTTTTGTCAGGAGCGAAAATTTAGGATTTCGGGTTTGGGGTTCAGTGGTTAATATTCACAAATTGACTAATTTTCTCAATTTTATCTTATCTCCAATATACAGTGACAGTTCTTATTTCTGTGCAAGAAATTATTTATACTGGAAAATTTGCCAAATGTTGTGTACAAAATACAGGATAAAAATCAGATTCATGGTTTTTGTTCTGAACTCCTGATTCTCAATGAAACCTCATCTTGTGAAAATTTGTTGAATTTCTGAATGGAATATTAAAAAATTGAAAGTTTTCATAAAGAAAAAGTGTCAGTTAGGGAAAACTTTTAGTGATTACTATTCAAAAACTGATGATTTTTCTCAATTTAATCCCAAAATTATTTTCCAATTTTCAGTGAAGATTGTTTTGATTTCTATGTAGGAATTTTTTTTTCTTTGAATATTTTCCAGCTTCATTTATAGAATATAGCTCTTTCAAAAATTCGAGTTGTGTATGCTTCTTTAAAATTTTCCTTATTTCAGGGAGGCTATGCTCTAATTCGCAGAATGATCCGCAAGGGTTCAAAGCCAGATACTGAAACTTACAGTATATTAGTAAATTCATGGTGTCGTGAGGGCAAATTGCAGGAAGCGCAGGAGTTCCTAGAAGAAATGAGTCTCATGGGACATAATCCTACTGCAGCCAGCCGTGATATTTTAGTTAACGGCCTGTTAACAGCTGGGAATTTGGACATGGCCAAGCAGTTTGTGAGAAAAATGACAGACGATGGTTTTGTGCCAAATTTGCAGACTTTTAATACATTTTTGGAATCTTTATCCAATGCTGGTGAAATAGATCTTTGTGTTAATCTGATGAGCGTTTCTGCAAAATTAGGGCTATGTCCAGACTCCAATACCTATCGGATCATGATAAGGGGGACATCTAGGGCTGGAAATATTGTTGAGGCTTTCAGGATTTTGTACAGATCAATGGAAGATGGGCACAAGCCATTTCCTGGCCTGTATGCTCCAATTATTAAGGCACTGTGTAAGAAAGGGCAGTTTGCAGAAGCATATAGTTTGTTTAGTGATATGAAGAAGAAAGGGCATCCTCCAAATAGGCCTATTTACATTATGCTTATACGGTTACATTGCCGGGCTGGCAGGTACCTGGAAGCTGCAAATTTTCTGGTTGAGATGACTGAGCTCAATTTTGTTCCAAGACCTCAGAACTTTGATATGGTTACCAAGGGTTTGAAGACTATAGGCAAGTATGATCTGGCTGAAAAAATAGACCTATTAGAGTTATCAGTGTATGGAATGTGATGATCACAGAGAAGTGTATGTAGTGGTTTTTTGGTAGTGAGGCGACATGTTTTTGCTCCATGCTGGATAATTTATTAACAGCTAAGCTTCAAGCTTGGGTGTCCTAACAAGTATGAATTAGCATTTCAGCAGTACCCTGGTTTGTTTGAATCAGAATAAAATTGATGAACACTTTGGAGGCTGCAAATTGGATAGCTCAGATGTGTGCAGCATTATATCACTTGTGCTGCAAGAATTGCTCTGCTCCCCAATTCATATTGGTCAGGTGTTGAGAAACTCTCTGATGTAACAATAGACTACTTACTGTTCTGATGCACTGTTTGCAGCAGTGTCTCTGTGCTTTCACTTGGTAATAAAAATTTGAGCCACTGCTGTCAATCCACTTGCTTGTTCTGTTTACGCTTCTCTTCTTTTTCTACACTGCACTATTTCTGTATTATTGATGGTTTGTGGTTGATTCTGTTGTTTTGAGCCACCATACAGCTGTTATTCCCCGTTGCACCAATTATAGCAACACTTTGGGGCCATGGAGTTAACTATTAGGTGAATGAGTGTGTGTTTTATGTTTTTCCTAATTAAAGAAGGGAATTTTTCGAACACAGTTGAAGATTTAATACTTATCTTCATGATGAGATACCATGATGGGTTGTGAAACCCTAGGCCAAAAGGAGATTGCTTAATAGAAATTAAAACTAGATTTTTTTATTTATTTTTTCCAATAATAACAAGAACTTTGACTCACCACCATGTCTTAACAAGCATATAGACATAACAGACAAAAATGACCAAGTATTTACTTGCAAAATCGTTCTGGGTGACATAACAACAGGGCCTACAGAATCTTCATATCAATCAAAAACACCAATTCGGTAGGGCTCATTAGACCTTGAGGTAATCAATTATCACATCCAGGCTATAAAATAAACCAACCATCAGAGACATGCAGAAAGGGAGAGATGGCAACAAGTTCATTCTGTTATGCTTGCACTTTCCAGCATCAAGAATGGTACAGTGAACCTTCTAAAAATTATTTCTCCTACCCATTACCTCACCCAGTGCGTGAAGGGCTGCACTATCACATCAAACACTAATAGGCATTCTTTATCTTTAGAATATGTGGAGGATTCTCTGTGCAAGAGTAACCTATAATAATAAAACAGACAGCCAGGCTGATAGCCTGAACAACAGATAAATCTTTATTCCTTTTAACATATGATTGTAGGAGGATTAGGTCACTCAGATATTTAAAATTGAAATTGAAGTCCATTTCATTACGGTTCTACTTATTCAGCTATTTTATATTTTCTATACTAAATTGTCTTTTAATAAATCCAATGTTTCCCTGACCTTTGGGAATGGGTTTCAGTGAAGCAATTTTTTCCCCAGATTTTGGTGACGGTGGGGAAAAGTTATTAAAATATGTAGAATCAATATTTGAATTTTTAAAATACAGATAAATAAAAAATACTTGAAAATAACATGAACCAACTGTAGAAACTAAAATTTTAAAGAGTAAATACAATAGCAATTTATCAATTCCATAATCATAAATTCTAAGACCGATAATCATAAATATTATATGAAGCATGATTTATATTGAGATATGAGAAAAATAAATGCTACATCATGCATGGTACATAGGTACATTCAACAATAAGTTTCAAAATTAGAGTCATCATTCCATTTGTATCTTGGAAATTGCTTGTCTTCCTCGTCCTCTTCCTTTTTATGCCTTTTACTCGCATCTTTTCCTCTTTTCAGTTGGTGAATACAGAATAGCAATGGGCACGGGCCTTGTCTCATGAGTTATATGAACCAATTGGAACATTTTTTAGACCCTTGAGGCACAAGTAATAATGTCACCATTGCGAGTCTTGTCTTGAATGGGACAAATTTTCACCATTATGTTAGTCAAACTTAACTTTACAGTTGTGCTCTAGCAATTGAATTATTGATAAGTGGTTCTTCATGAGCCTTATAACAAATAGGACTTTTTTGTGAGTTGTGAGTGGCGAGGAAATATCTCCAATACACTACACTTCATAGGATGTATCATCACCAAGTAAAACTTGTTCATATGAATCGATGGGGTGGGGTTGTCAAACCACTCGTCGTTTTTTGTCATGTGTTTAGATGCACTATAATCAATGTACTAGATTGGACTCTTAGAAGTGGAAGCTTAAATCTCCACAGCATACAAAAAAGTTCACCATCAAAATCATCTACGAAAACAATGTTTCCATGTTGCTTTTTGCGTGTTTTTTTTGGCGATGAGAATGCTTCTTTTGTGAATAGGGATGCTTTTTGTCTTCGTGAGAATCCTTTGGTTGCTTATGCCATCTGTTTTCACTATTGACAAATGAATTGTACCAACATTATTAAAGGTTGTCTTTATTTCCCACAAGTGAGACCTTTTTTCTTTTCTTTTTTCATGTAGGTTATTTTTGATGGTCTAAATTTGGATGAATTTAATAGTCCTCTTTGTTGTTCAAGTTGTTTTCCTTTCTATTGGGATGTGAGGGTTTAATTAGCTAAGGAGTATCAGGTTTCATCATGAATTGTGTCTATTTGTTGAAGTAAATTTACTAACTCCTTAAGAGACGACTTTCTAATAGCCATATTGAGACATGTGACAAACACACAAAAGACAAGGTTAGTGCTCTCAAGTCAATGGGTACAAGAGATTCATCTAACATAGTTTCTCCAATGCTTGTAGTGATGTCTTGATCTTTGCAACTCTTGAGAAAAAATTCTTCAAATTTTCACTATTTTGCATTTGCAAACAACATAGTTGACATTGTAAATGGATAATTTGATTCAAAATTTTGGATCCATTTACTTTCTTGAGATGATCCCAAGCTTCTTTGATAGTTGTGGTTGTTTGGATGTGAGGTTAACTTCATCAAAAACATCAAACAAGATTATTAGTCTTATTAGTTTGACCTTCTAATTTATTTTATTATGCCATCTTTACTCATCTCCAACTTGTGTGGTTTTGGCGATTGTTATAGAAACTATATTCGACAAAGCTTTAAAATCAAGTTGAATTTGGACCTTGATTTTTTAGTGGGAATAATTATCATCCCTCAATAGTTGAGAGTTAGGAAGTACTATTTTCAAAGCAATGGAAGCCATTTTATAAGGATGTGAGGAGTCTTTATCTCTCCCAAAAAAATGCCCACCTATATTTATTCTTGATGATTTATAAGGTCAATCCCACAAACTTTGTTGTTACATTTACTTAAGGTGTTAGATATAGTAATTTGACATGACATTACTCAAAAATGCAAATTAGAAAACACTATTTATACCAAATGATGTGAATGTTAGAAAATTTAACAAACAAATGACTTACAGATTTTCTTTTTTTTTTTCTTAAATGTAATACAAATTAAATAATTTGTCTTTTTTAAAAATTTTCCTATATTAATATACACTTTCTTTTAAATGAAAATAATTTAAAAATGATTTTTGTTCAAAATTATCTTCAACCTAAAGATTTTTTTTCTCCAGATCAACAATTGTTATATCCTTCAAAGTTTATGGAAGTGGGATGTACAAAGATTGAAAATAAAATAAAATGCACCTTGTTTTGGGAAAATAAGTTTTTCACTTCTCTTTCAATCTTATTTTATCATTCTAAGCATGTATGTAATGCTATTAATGTTATGAAAGGTTTCTTCACTCATAGAAATAAAACTATCATAATAGTCGTTTCTCTTCCTACATGTTGCATTTCATTTTGTTTATAGAGAACTTGAATGGTGCAAAGACTGATTTGCATGCATTGGGAGAGAAGATGGTGGCATGGAGAGATGGCAGATAAATTCAAGAATGTTCTGTTTTCACTCTCTATGTTCTTAGTGATTAGAGAAATAATGATTTCTACCTTATACATGGATACCCACACAATAGAAAAGATTACTTTGATTGCAACAATCTTCCCTTTTTGGTTATTTTGGTTTATCCTTCACAGTAGATGCTTCTCTTCAACCACTTGTACTTTTCTCCATGCCACTTCAATGAATCACACATCATGATTTATTAATGCTTTCTCTTCATATGATAAAATCATGTTTGCTCTGATATCATATTCGGATTGAGAAGTAATGAGCAATTTATCATTTTGAGGAGAGGGCAATATAAACAGGAGAATAATCGGTTTGAAAGAGGAAACATACCAACCACTCAACCATCTTATTTTGATAATAATAATAGTGTGATTATTATTAGTAACATATTTATACAATGTTACAATAATTTAAAATTATTATCTATGTATTATAATATTCAAACAACTTATTATGTTGCTAATTTAATCTTGTCATTAATTGGCATCAATTATTATGTTTGCATGCATAAGAACCAGTGAACTCATTTTGTGTGGCTACTTGTGCCATTTTCCTTATTGTACTGAATATAGCCTCATATTCCTCCATTTCATTTTTAATGGATTCATCTTGGGCCACATCATGTGAAGTTTCCCAAACTTCTTAACTTGATTCATAGTCTCTATCCAAATATTTTTGTAGGTTTTAAATAGTAAATCATTCTCTATTTCATCCTTTGAGGTCAAGCCCTTTCTTCTTTTGATCACACAATTGTAGCTTTACATTTCAACACTTTTACTTTGGAAACTAGTGAGGTTAGTTGTAATTGGTGAGAAATAATTTGGCCACCCACTACCTCATTCACCAAATAGGAACATTTATTTTTAATCATGATATTGATATATTTAATTGTGTCCTTGTATGTTGCATTGATTGGATTCTTGATATGTTTGGTGAATTCCTTGTTGAAGGATACTCAAATTGTTGGAAATGATGTCATTGATGTCAAAGAGTTTAATGTGGAGATCGATGGAATATGTTGTCATTGATGTCAAGATGCATGAACAAATTTGTTAATGTCTAAAAGATCATTGTGGAGATTAGGATGTATGGATGGGAACTTCAAAGTAAGTATTGTCATTGCAGTCAAAGATGAATGAAAAGATTATTGGAATATGATTAATGGAACCATTTGAAATAAGTATAGTCCATTATACATTCATGTTGAAGAAATCATGGATGACTGACTTAGAGATGAATATGAACATAAATAAAAGATTATAATATGGTCATTGAAGAAAGATCATACTAACTAAACAAGTCAAAAACATTTAAATAAAATCATATTAATTTGATTAAAAAGTAGTGTTTAAAGGGGAGATGAAATGATTTATTAAGATGAAATAAGGTTGACTTCATTTAAAATAATAATATCAAATGTTGGTCGACTTCCTTATTACCTTTGGCGCACATACTATTGGTGAATAAATTTAAAATGATTATTTATGGGGTCGACCATACATGTTGGCCAACCCATATAATCAACACATGAAGGATGGCTACAGTTACATTAAGAGGTAGTGATTCTATTAAAAGGTAGGGATTAAAATATAAAGTGGCAAAAATTTATCATTAGTAAAGGCAACAATTATTATTGAAAGGAAACAAAATTCATAAAGGTGGTGCTTAAGAAAAAAAGGAGTATTAACAAATAGACAACTCTCTTCATGAGGTCATATCTCTTCATATAGTTGCCCCTCTTTGGGATTTTACAAGGTGTAAAAAGAACATAAAGTGGAGATAGAACTACAAGCAATTAAAATGGTTTATTTTTTCAATTAAAAGGAGAAAATCTAAAGGAAGAAAAAAGTAGAAAAATGAAGTCTACTTCTGATGTGTAAAATAATGCCATGATTATGATTGTAAAGAAGTTTGAGTAGGTTTATGAGAAAATTTGATAGAGAGTTTGTAGCAAATCTTTCTTCAAGTATGTAGACAAATTTATAGTAGAATTAAAATGATGTATAGTAGGTTAGTAAAGGAATTCAAAGGCAGATTTGTAAAGGAGAAGTACGTGATAGTGATCAGATTTGTGAAAGGAAGAAATACATGATAGTGATCAAATTTGTAAAAAGACAGTGCATGAAAGTAATTTAAGAGAAGTATATTGTAATTTGAAAGATAATGATCAAACTTATAATTTGTGATCAGATTTGAGAGAAGTATTTTGTATGGTGCATGATAATCATTAGATTTGAGGAGGAAGAGCGTGGTTATATTTGAATAATATTTTGTGGAGTTCATCATATTAGTGTTGAAGAATTAAACAGGTTGGAACCTATCAAATAGAGGTTGGAGCCTCTTGTTGGGTTGGAACTTAGTTGGTGTGTGGGGTTAGAGCCTCCAATAGGTTGGAGCCTATCAAGTAGAGGTTGGAGTCTCTTGTTGAGTTGGAGTTCAGTTTGTATAGATACTGGAGACTTTGATAGTAGTTTGGAGCCTACAATAAGAAGATTAATCTATAATATATAAGCAATATTGTGTCGTGGTTTTCTCTTGAAAGGGTTTCTATGTAAATCGTGTTTTCTCATTATGTTCCTAGTTGCTAGATCTTACTTGAATATTTTTATTGTGATTGGTTAAGTGAAAATTTAAAGATTGTTTGATACTGATTCACCCTCCTCTTAGTATCACCGTGTGCTCATCAATTGGTATAAGGGTGGGTTTCTTCATGAATATCCTAACTGCTAGAAGGTAGATCATAAGAGCACATAAGGGAAAAAGAAAAAGGAAATACTAAGCAAAATGTTGATAAACATACAAAACCAAATGAAAATTATGAGGCGGAACTTGGAATACACATGACAATAGAACCAAAGAATGGTGATGCATTCAAAAAAGAAGATAACCTTGTGAGTAAAAGAAAAGAAAAGTTGAAAAGGGAAGAAAATTATGATGAAAAGGTAGTATGGAGTTAGAAAAAGAGAATTCATCTAACGAAGAAGGAGCGTTTAAGGCATCAAAAGGGATGAATAATTCAAAACATGAATCAAGTGATAGCTCGAGAAATGAATCGGATGCAAAGAAAGCCCATGTTGATAAAAATCCTAAAGAAGAAGAAGAATCCGACATATACAAAGGTAAGTATAATTTTTTTAATTGTGATAAAACTGATTATTGTGTTTTTGAATGTGTGCAGGTCAAAGGTGAAGACAAAATAAAAGAAGATAAAAATTCAAGAGAAGAAATACTTTTCATGGCTATGAAAGCAAGAGATGACAAAAAAGAAAGAGATGAAGAAGATGTCGAAGATAAGAAGAATGATGTTGATGAAGAAGTGAATCTTGAGGAAAAAATTTATTATGTGTATGATGAGATCCATTCACTTAAAAGAAGAAAAGCATGTCTAAATTCGAAAGTTCAAGAATAAAGTGAATCTAAGGAGAAAGTGTCACAAGCAATTGGAGAAGCGGAAAGGATGATCAAAGATCTAAATGTCAAAATTGAAGAAGAGGATTGAGGAAGAAGTAATAAGTCAATTGAAGATAATAGAAGAGGATTGTGAGAAGTATGAGTTTGAAATTAGTTACTTGAGGATAAAATTAGAAAACAACTCCCAAGCCAAACATGAGCCTCAAGGTTGATAAAAGTATCAAAACCATGGATGATATTTTAGATTGGAAAAAGTCATCATGCATAAATACAAGTCTTGGTGGTCATGATGCAAAGGAAGATCAATATTCAAATGAGAAACGAAAGAAAGGAAATGAGGAAAAACCAAAAGGCTATGCAAATGTTCTAAAATGCTCAATCAATAATGAGAATATTAAGAGAAAGGAAAACAATGACCCACAAAAAACTAATGTTCCTCATAGAGACAACAAGGAGAAATTCACAAGATCATTTCCTCTGAGGCAAGTGCAAATGAACAAGTCTCAACATTCATTTTATGGTTATTGCTACTCTTGCAATAAATTTCGCCATAAAGTGACAAATTGTTGGACGCATGCAAGAAACGGTTTTTGGATCAAGAATATAGGTCCACATAAGTTGCCAAAGAGAAAGAACGACATCATATGTTATAAATGCAACTATCTTGGTTATAAGGCAAAAAGTTGTAAAACACAAGGAAGAAATGATGGATGGAGAAAAGATGTATATGAGTTCTCAAGAAGAAGCTATAAATATTTATATAAGTGCAACAACTATGGGCATATGATACAATTGTGTAGAAGTTATTTTTTGAAATACCCTAAGAAAAATAAGAAAGTGGAAGCCTAGGATAATCATAAGAAAGAAATTGCAAAAGTATGGAAAAGGAAACAAGAGCAAGATAATAAGAAGGAAGAATCAATTCTTGTGCCTCATGCATAAGAGATATCACTAAGTCCTTAAGGAGAAGTATGAGTTCAGGGGGAGCTAACCATTGCATTACTTTAGCTTCATGGAGAAGACACATCAAGATAGATCAACTAAGGCATATTCTATACAAGCATTCTATTTTCATTGATTAAAGGGGAAGAATTAGTAGAGAAAGAAAAGATATGATTGAGAAAAGAAAGAGGGATTAAAAGGTTAAGTAAAAATCATACACTTCATAAAAATATGGTTCAAAATATGCATGACAGGACAATTGACAAATGATGCATGCCAAAATTTTGAAAGGCAAGGTACAATAGGAACGATACTAATATAGTCATTAAAGAAGTATAACACATTGATAATGATATGACAATAGAAAGATACCTTATACTAAAGTAAATAAGAATTGATGTCAAGATGAGATAAAAGCTAGAAGGTTATAACATGACAATGTTTCAATGTACAAGAGTGAAAATTAAATAAAGATCATGTATGAATGATAGAATGTTTCAAATCATTTGACGGCAATGTGAAGAATGGAAGAGGATATAGAAAGATGGAAAATACTCTTGTATAAAATAATTGAGACAATGAGAGAAGAAATAGATGGATAGTAGTAAGTTATGATGGTTATACTTATGTTCGAGTTCCTATTGATGTAATGATTCCATAGAAGAAAAAAGATATAGGAATACTGAAGATCCCTTTAACATTAATGAAAAGGAGGGAGAATTATAGAAAGGTGGAAAACAATAAACATAGAGAGTTATAAGAAAAGAGAATAGATGTGAAGATGAAGAATTAGAGAAAGAGGAATATTGGAGAAAGGGGGGGCATTAGAAAATATTTGTGAAAGGGGGAGCCTTATAGACAAGGGGAGCATCATAGAAAAGAGGAAGAATCACATCATAAATAAGAGAAACATATCATAAAGGAAAGAGGTATACTAAGTGTCCCTTTTCCATTGATGTCAAAGGGGGAGAGTGAAAGGGAGAGCAAAGAAAAAGGAGAGGATTATGATTGTGTTGCCACCAATGACAAAGGGGGAGATTGTTGGAAATGTTATCGTTGATGTAAAAAGTGGACAAGGTCATCATTGATGCTAAAGACTTTAATGTGGAGATTGATGGAATATGTTTCATTGATGTCAAGATGCATGAACAAGTTTGTTGATGTCTAAAAGATCATTGTGGAGATTAAGATGTATGGATGAGAACTTCAAAGTAATTATTGTCATTGAAGTCAAAGATGAATGAAGAGATTGTTGGAATATGATTAATGGAGCCATTTAAAATAAGTATAGTCCATTATACATTCCCGTTGAAGAAATCATGAACGACCGACTTGGATATGAATAAGTTTAAATCAAAGATTTAAACATAAATAAAATATTATAATATGACCATTGAATAAAGATCATACTGACTAAACAAGACAAAGACATTCAAACAAAATTATATTAATGATTAAAAGAGTAGTGTTTAAAGGGGAGATGAAATGATTTATTAAGATGAAATAAGGTTGACTTCATTTAAAATAATACATATCAAGTGTCAAGGCCGACTTCTTGTTATAGGTTTGGAACCCATACTATTGGTGAATAAACAAAATGATTATTTTTGGGGCTGACCATACATGTTGGTCGACCCATATAATTAACATATGAAGGAAGGTTATGATTACATTAAGAGGTAGTGATTCTATTTAAAGGTAGGGATTACAATATAAAGTGGCAGAAATTTATC
Source organism: Sequoiadendron giganteum (assembly GCA_007115665.2). Taxonomy (NCBI): domain Eukaryota; kingdom Viridiplantae; phylum Streptophyta; class Pinopsida; order Cupressales; family Cupressaceae; genus Sequoiadendron; species Sequoiadendron giganteum. The sequence continues at coordinate 359,234,009 of CM021104.1, forward strand.
AGTAGTAAAGGCAACAATTATTATTGAAAGGAAAAAAATTCATAAAGACGGTTCTTAAGATAAAAAGGAGTATTAACAAATAGACAACTCTCTTCATGAGGTCATATATCTTCATATGGTCGCCCCTCTTGGGGATTTTATAAGGTATAAAAATAACATAAAGTAGAGATAGAATTGCAAGCAATCAAAACGATTTATTTTTCTGATTAAAAAGATCAAATCTAAAGGAAGAAAAAGAGGAGAAAAATGAAGTCTAATTCTGATGTGTAAAATAATGCCATGATTATGTTTGACCAGGTTTATGAGAAAAATTGAAAGAGAGTTTGTAGCAGATCTTCAAGCAAGTATGTAGACAAATTTATAGCAAAATTAAAATGATCTATGGCAGATTTGTAAAGGAATTCAAAGGAAAATTTGTAAAGGAGAAGTACATGATAGTGATCATATTTACGAAAAGAAGAAATACATGATAGTGATAAAATTTATAAATAGATAGTGCATGAAAGTAATTTGAGAGAAGTATATTGTAATTTAAAAGATAGTGAACAAGCTTATAATTTGTGATCAAATTTGAGAAGTATATTGTATGGTGCATGATAATAATCAGATTTGAGAAGGAAGAGAGTGGTTATATTTGAATAAGATTTTATGGAGGAGTTCATAATATTAGCATTGAAGAATTAAACAGCTTGGAGCCTATCAAATAGAGGTTGGAGCCTCTCGTTGGGTTGGAGCTCAATTTGTGTGTTGGGGTTGGAGGCTCTAATATGCTGGAGCCTATCACTTAGTAGAGGTTGGAGCCTCTTATTGAGTTGGAGCTCAGTTTGTACAGAGATTGGAGACTTTGATAGTATGTTGGAGCCTACAAGAAGAAGAAGATTAATCTATAATATATAAACAATATTGTGTTGTGGTTTTCTCTCGAAAGGGTTTCCACGAAAAATCATGTGTTCTCATTATGTTCCTAACTGCTAGATCTTACTTGAATGCTCTTATTATGACTAGTTAAGTTTGAAAAGTTAAAGATTGTTTGATACTAATTCACCCCCTCTCAATATCACTATGTGCTCATCACAAATCTTATATTCGTACTTATTCATTGGCAACTTTGAGGGATCGAGATTGAGGTTCTCTAGTTGATTGACCAAACCCATTATAGGATTTGGTTGAAGTTGTTCTTGCGTAGTTACAAGAATCTAGTGTGAGGGGATAGAAAACATGTCGGTGATACTCTTGTAGAGGCTTGGGCTATACAACTGTATTGTAACCATGTTGATTATTGAATAAGGCATTAAATTATTTTGGAGTGTAGGGCTTTGTTCTAAAAAGGGTTTTCCCATGTAAATCATTGTGTTATGGTATATTTTTTTTGTGTTAATTTTCCTTGCAAATTTATGATCTAAATTATTTTTTGCATATACCTCCTCTCATAGATTAGTGTAGGAAATGTATTCTACACCTTTAGTTTCATTCACATTTTATCCCACTCCAACATGTTTGGAGATCATACATTATTCTTTATCTATATAATTAAATGCAATTAATCAAAACATAGGATTTCAAGGTGAACGATACCCCTTATCTTAACCTTCTCTCACTTGATATTCACATTACAATACATAAACAAAAACTAAAAATCAAGTGATAGAAGAGGTAAGGCCCATGGCCTCTTTTCACAAACTGAATTTCTCTACACTTAGTGGCTTTGTGAGAGAATATACAATATTAACCAAGGTGTCAACCTTTTGTATCATGACTCTACCACCTTTAAACATCTCATAGAAAAAGTGACATTGAACATCAATATGCTTTTTTTGAGCATGGTACACCAAGTTCTTTACCAGATAGATGACACTTTGACTCTCCCATCTAATATTGTCCTATCTACACTCAAATCCAATACTTAAACACAATATTTGTAACCATAATACTTCCTTATAGGAATGTGTCCCAGCCATGTAATCTACTTCTATAGTGGACAATGCAAATATAAGTTGTTACTTAATTATCTAATATCTCCTCCAAACAAAGTAAACACATAATCACTTGGACCTCTTTCTATCCAGATCACTAGGCTAATCCAAATCAACAAAGCCATACATATAAAAAAAAAATCCCACATTATTAGTACCATAATATAAAATACAATAATTTGAAGTCCCTCACAAATATCTAAAAACCCTTTTTACAGAAGTTTAATGCTTTTTATCAGGGTGCCACAAACCTACAAAGAACTTCCATTTCTTGGGTGATGTTTGGTCTTGTATAGATTATAGCATATATTATGCTACATATTACATTAGCACATAGAACATTGGACACATCCTTTGAAACACCATTTGACTTATAACACTAATTTGATGATAACTTAGTTTTGATGAGTAAATAATTTTTTTTGCTTATAGTTCTGCATATAAAACCTCTAAATGATAGTTTGATTATACTTAGTTTGATGGAGACAATTTTTTTGGTAGCCTAATCATTTTTTATCTCCATACCCAAAATTTACTTCATAGCTCACAAATATTTCATTTCAAAGACGCTTGACAATTGATTTTTGATCTCCCTAATCATTTCTTTACAATTTCCAATAAACATGTCATCAACATACATAAAAATAATTAAAAATTAATCATCAAGTACTTTGAAATAAACACTATGATCAAATTCCAAGGTCTAGTGAAAAATCATCACTTTTGATACAACATCCATAGTGACTACTTTAGACTATGCAATGGCCTTTTCAACTTGCAAATCGAGTTCTTCTTCCCTTTTACCATGAAACAATCTCACTAGTTCATATATGTAGACACCTAAATCTGACTAACATATTTCTATCAAGACATCATCATTTTCCATCATTAGGTATCATTAATTCATCTTACGCATTTGATTAAATAACTTCATTATTTAATTAAATTATCTATTTCATCACTTTTCCTTTGTATTGATTAAATAATTAAACATTATTTAATTGATTTACTAGTTATTTAAGGTGGGAAATTTCTCAAGGTATAATCTGCTGCTAATCTATTTTCATTTACTATGACGTAATTGTCTATGAAATTTTAGGGTTACTAATCTTTTTTTGAGTAGTTATGTCATTCGTGGTATAAAAGACCAAACACTAAACTACTAGCATATTTTTTACAGGATCTTGTGTTTAAAGGTTTTCTAGATTAAATAACACCTGAATTTTTTAAGGTAAATGAATTGTTTGCCATGTTTGGTGAAGTCTTGGGTACATATGATGTCTCCTCATGCCTAGTGCGAACTTGGAGATCAAAAATACCTTAGGATTCAAATTCTGTTTGTTTACCCGAGGAGGTGGTAATTTTTGGATGCTCTCCCCTCATGTTTAATACGATGTTTGGGACCATAAACAACATCATTTTCCTTTTTAATTTCAATAGGGGGCCTGCTTGGGGATTTCATCACCCCAAGGATGACATCAACCATGTTTATTGTGGGGTATATAAAAGGGGGAGAATGAAAGTTGTATCCCAAGGTGTGGCCAATTTCCTCTAAGCCAAGCCTCATGACCCTTGATCTGTCAATATGTGTACAGGTGAAGAGAAGAGGGAGACCCCCTCGACCCGAGCATCCTCAGACAGGCTCACCATTCACAATACCACTACAAACCATTTTTATTTAGAATCCTTAAGACCTTTTGGTTGTTATTTCTAGTGGGATGTAGTATACAACATCATGCACAAAGTTACCCAACATGTACCATCTTAGGGTGAGATAAAATTATTTTGGAGGTGTAAAAACCTATAAGGGAAGGAGGAAGGTGAGCCCTTGTGCCATTGGATACCTAGCTATCCCTCTTTGAGAGTGGAACCATGTATTTGTGGTCTTCTACAATATTTTATTGATGGGCCCTTGCTAGTGGCACACACCTTTTATACTAGTTAGTCTATATTTCTTGGAGTGTTATTTTTCTAGACTAATGATACCATTTAACCTATCACCTTGAAATGTCAACAACTATCATGTCTATTGTGTTATGTTTTTTTCTTTCCAAATTTGCTAAAAAAACTAAAATTATACTAAAACTACTCAAAATAATGTAATTGAACCTCAGAAAGTCACACTTACCTATTCTATCATGCAACTATTTATCATTCTACGCAAATATATGTCATAGAAAACTCAAAAACTTAGATTTAAGTCAAAATGACATATTTGTTGCTAGTTGGGAACAATTGTCCTAGAGTGGCATAATTGCAACTTACATTGGTGTAATTGTAGCTTGCAGTGGTGCAATTACAACACACAGTGGCACAATTGTAACATAAAGTTATTTAATTATAACAAAGAGTGGCACAATTGTAGCACAGAGTGGCACAACTATCTTAGACTATCACACAACCAATTCTACTTTGAAAACTGAATTATATCATCCATTTTTCCTCAAAATCATGCATCTAAACCTTTACTTGGTGCATTTTTCCTATCATGTGGTGTAATTATTTAGATTGGTCACTGTCATTCAGATTGGTCACTATCATCAGATCTCATAACTCCTATAAACAAACCTGCAACAAACATACCTGAGATCTAATAGCATATAAAAATTGACCTAAGGCACCCCAACTGAGTCCATCATCAAATATTGGGTCAAAATCCATAAACTATACCATTCATTACTACCCCAACTTGGCAGGGTCATAACTCCTAGTTCGATGGTCGAAATTATGACTTCTTTACATCATTGGAAAGAGATCCAAGAGCTCTAGTTTTATTCCCTTGAAAATAATTCCTTCAAAAACCATTTCAAAGGACTATGAGCAGTCTTGACCCTAAATTCCACTTCAAAGGCCTCTGAAATGAGATTTACTAAAATGTAGAAAATACTGCAAAAAATCATTTTTTTATATTTTTCATTTTTACTTGTGTCAGCACCACCCAAGTGCTTATGAATTACTACCAAATCATTAGTCATCCATTTTTCATCCCACACATTATTCAACAAGATTTTGATATTTTATTTCTACATATAAATATCATAGGGTCTAATCAAAGTGAGTTAAACATTACCAATACTCAACATGAGTTTAGCATGCCTTCTTCTTTGGTCACACAAAATTATTATCAAACCCCACTACCGTCCTCATTAGGGGTTATGCCTACTTTAGAAGACATCATCAACCCCACACTCATACAAGTCACCAATAAAACTTCATCACCAACCTTAGGGGAAATGAGCTCCAACAACCAACACAACCCCATCATACCACCCACTAACAACCTTAACATTAAATCACCTTCCATGACATTACAAAACAAATCTTCTATACCCCTTACCGACAATATAATACCACAAACCCCTTTCACCATCCAACCTACCATTAACACTTCCATCACATCCCAACAATTTACATCCATTATCCCACAATCGTTCATACCAACTAATTCAATGCAAGTATCATTACCTCTCATGTACACTCATGTTACCACATATACTATGCAAATAAATAATCCAATATATAACACAAAATAAACTAATAATATCACCCCCACTTTAATAATAAATCCAAAAACATCATCACTACTATCTCCCATCTCCCAAGCACTTTCACCTAACTTGTATATAGAACAAAATAAAAATACTATCACCAAACCGTTATATCAACAAAACATTATTTTCAACAAATCTAACATCTCCCCTCTAATGAAAAATACACAAGCACCTCCATATGCACTCCATAATTCTCAACCACTTGTATCTAACGTCCATACTTAACATACCCAACAATCATAACATCACCCATCAAAACTATAATCCCACATCACAACATCCACATGCTCTCACCTCAAATCCTAACCAAAACATAAATCCATCTAACAAATTACCCCTCTCAAAACAAGGAAAATATAGGCCTACATGAATAGGGTATTATGGAACTAGTACCATTTTTTGATAATCCTAAATATCAAGGACTTGGTTATTCATCAATCGAGAAATCAAAGAATGCTTGTGGTAACTTCATGATGTAGGGAGCTACTGCATCTGATGCACACATTGAAATATGTGTTATGAACAGTCCTTATCATAAGGTTGCTGCCAAAACTCCACCCATCCACATAATGGACCATCAATCCCTTATTCTTCCATCCAATAAAAGGGACCAACAAAAGACAAATAATATTTACAAAGAAAAAGATCACAGTCAAACCATTGAACCTAATAAATCCAAAAGTCAAAGTGGACACATACAGTCAAAATGGATCTCAAATAAAATTGGATCATGTAAAGCATCCAATAAAAATCCAAGTCCAAATCCAATAGTCAATTAAACTATTGAGCCACATTAGGAAAGGCATTCAAACTATCACAAGTGTCCAACTCCTTCAAAGAAGACTTCAATACCAACACACAAATTGTCTGAGATTGTTGGTCCCAAACAAACTCAAAATATCATATCCAAACTCCATAATCCTTCATCCAAACTACCAAATAGCTTATCCACACCCTATATCCCCCACCAAAATTCAATATCTTTCCTAAAAGACAAAAAATAAAAAATCCCACATTCATTATGTCTTGGCAGCAACACTTTATCATAAGGACTCTAATGTCACTCTATCACGATGCACATATTTAGATAAGGCCAACTCTGATGTCAAAGATGATCACAATAACATCCATAGGATGTATACAAGTGCTCTTATCTTGGCGACGCAATTCCTCAAGGAAGGGAATTATTGACACACTATGAAAACATCATCTACATCAACACTACCAGGTGGTCCAGCATAATCAACACAATAAAAATAAATACAAAAAATAAATAAAGAAAAAAATAATCCGTCCAATAGTGAAAACCATTCTTATGGCACTTTGGGCAAGTACCATGATGAAAACTTATAAAATAGGTTTCATGCATAAAATCAAGCATATATGTGTACCATTCCAGTTGGAAGCATCTTATCTAATAAATCTAACATCCTATCCATTCCATCCATAATAAACCTACTATCCATTCATTCCACTTGCATCCATATTCCCTATTCATATTGATCTTGATAAATAAAAGGGGCATATACTTAAAAACATGCTTTTGGAAAAATATTGACATGGTCATTTTCCTTTGACCATATACTATCCCTTGTTGTACCAACACTATCCAAACATTACGCTTAGGTCAAACATGTTATTGTATTATGAGATATTCCTTGGAAGTAAAATCCTTTATCCCATATCTATTTTCCCATCCTCCCTATCCTTCACATATCCATTCCCATTGCACTAGTCCATTTATCCATTCATGGTGTCCCATACATTGCTAAACACTAGGGGCAAGTGATTACATCCTTCTTTGGAACAAATCTTGATATATATCTTATAGATCACTTAGTGATCCGAATCGCTTGAACAAGTTCCACCATATCATGAATAAACCCCTCCATCAAACTTTCCACCATCAATATCATCAAGCACCTACACTCTAGTGGGTTATCAAACTATTTGACATATTTCATTCCTAGCCTACCTAAAAATATTGATCAATCTTATCCAATCAATCAGTCATCATATCGAGATGTATCCTTCCCTATCCTTGTGTTGTTCCTATCTTGGCAACATTATCCTTGCATTGTTATGTATCCTCAACAATGTTATCACTATCGACAATCACTCAATCAAATCAATTAGTTTTAGCTTGGCTAACGAAAAAATCTCAAAAAGTATTCGATATCCACATACTTATATATCTTTATCTTCTTCATCATCATCCATATAAGTTGTCAAAAAAGCTCAAAAATATTAAATATTCCAAAAAATCCTAAAAAATACTCAAATATTCTCGAAAAAATTCAAAATTTTCAGAAAATCCAGAAGAATATTCAAATATTCTCGAAAAAAATTTAAATTTTCAGAAAATCCAAAAACATCCAAATATTCTAAAAAGTCCAAAAACATTCAAATATTCTCAAAAATCCAAAATCAAATTTTCCAAAAATTCAAAAACTTTTATCACAATCCATATTCCATAATAAAACTATCCCTTGTAATGACTGACATGATGGTTAAACACAAATGGAACATCTTGCAGAAATCAAGCTTAACAAATAATGGATAATAAACAAAACTACCAAACTAGCCTTCAACCTGACTGATCATTTTGCTACTTATCTATCAATTAAATGTACCTATCTTTATCAACTATCATTTGTCTTATACAGGTTGTCACATCCTTGAAACCAAACCAGGCATCTTATATGAGGTGTCTCATTCCTAAAAATCCTATCAAAACATACTCATCTTTGGCAAGAAGATCTAAATGGTTGTTGACTCGTTTGGTCTAGTTAAGTCTTATCTAATTTATCTTATGTCATGATCTTATACTACTCGAGGATATCTACAAGGGATGGGAGGAGCAATGATGGATCATTACATCTTTTTTGTTGATTTTTGTTTGTGGTTTGTCTTGGCAATATGACTGGTGCAACTAAGTTTCTTGTGTGTCATTGGGGTTCCATCTAGCATAATAAAAATATCCTATGCAAGGTAAAGGCCTTATAACTCTTTCTTGCATCAGGACAAACATGCTTTGTGGTTGCTTCCTCACATATTTCGACAAGTTTCTATTGTCACTATTGTGTATTATGACATTCCTTGTCTGCAATCTATCTATTTATGCAAAGGGATAACATTTCACACCTTGGATTATGTCATACCTTGGTGTATGTTATTCATTGTCGAATAAAATACTCTATGATAATAATCGTACACTAAAACTAAAGCTCAAAATCTATCAGCAAAATTCTACATCAATCTCAATTCATTTCATCTATCCCATTCCAATCAAACTATATTCTTCACTTCTTACAACCCCTTTTCTTCTCGCTTGTCAATAAATTTGGCTCAATTTTTTGGAATTTTCACCAAATCTCCTGACGAGGCACCAATCATCTCATCTTTTCCAATTTTCCATTCCTCGCCCGACTGGGGCATATCATCATCTTCTTCATCCCTTTTAATTTTTCATTCTTCACTACTTTTCTTTTCTTTGAAACAACACTAAAAAACACATTGTCTCAAATAGGAGTATTTAATATAGACACTAAAAATTGTCCTAATTAAATAATCTTAATTAGATTAACCTCTTTCATCTAAGTTCATATTTCTTCTTATCCATATAATTAAATAATTTTAATTATTTAACTATTCTAACTTTTCTCTAAGGTTAATTAAACAATTCTAATTGTTTAGTTAGTTGAACACAAGAAGATTGAATGAATCATGTTCGTTCGTTCAACCGCCTTCGTTGCGTGTTCGTTGTTGCCGACAGTTCCTCCGGAAAGTGCCTCACATTGGGAAAAACAAATTTCAGTCATTTAAAACATTCCTCACCTAAGTGACGGAATCTTGTGTGTAACATCATCGGTTCTGTGCAACATCTATCAAAACACGAGAGGCACATGAAATTGAATTTATTTTAATTAATTCTTGTTTTCTACAAACTTAAGAGCATATACTGCATCTTTATTCTTAGATCACTTTGACGTTTATAGGCATTACTTTGTTTATCGTTTGTTAATAAATTGAATCAATGGTTTGTATGACGATTAGTTTAGGTTTGTCTAATTTTTCTGTGGTAGGGTTTCATACCTAATGCTTAATTATTTTTAAATTTTTATTTTTAATTATTTTAATAATTATAATATTATAATATATATTAAATATAAGTAATCCATTTTAACATACAAATAATTTATTTTAATATAATTTTTATTTAATATTTATTAGATATATATTTAAGATTTTAACAATGATTATATTATATTTTATAATAAATATAATATATAAATATTAAATTATATATTTAAATTTTCTTACATTTTTATTTTAATCTATTTTAATAATTATTATACTATAAAATATATAATATATAAATAATTGATTTTCATATATAATATTTGGAAACTTAAATAATATTATTGTATAACTTATATAATATTAATAACAATCTTAATTACAATTTATAGAGTGAGAAAGAGAGGAAAAGCTAGATACATAGAGGAGAGAGGAAGATAGTGAATAAGAGATAATGGGAAACATGGAGATAGATAGGGGATAGAGATATAAAGAGCTCTCTCTTTCTCTTCACATCTCTTTATTATCTCTCTCTCTATATACATATCCATGTCTCCACACACACATATATAGCTTCTTATCTCTATCTTTTTATCCCTCCTCTCTCTATCTCTCCATCTCTATCTCTATCTATCTCTATCTTTCTCTATATCCTCTCCCCGTTTCTCTTCATCTAGATCTCTCCATCCATCCCTCTCTATCTATTTATATATCTCTCCCTCTGTATCTCTCTTTCCATATCTCTAACACACACACACACACTCCTTGCTTCTCCCTCCCTATCTCTATCTCTATATCTATCTCCATCTCTCCCCTCTTTATCTCTCTCTTTCCTCTCTATATTACTTGTCTCTATCACCTCCTTTAAATCTCATTCGTTCCCCGTATACTTATCCTCTTTGTATTTCTCTCTCTCCCTCTCCTTCCCTCTCTATCTATTTATACATATCTATCTCCCTCTCTATTTCTCTCCATATCTCTCACTCATATACTCACACAATCCATGTTTCTCCCCCCATATCTCTATTTATGCCTCTATCTCTTTATCTTCTCCCCTCTCTATCTCTCTCCCTCTCAATACAACTTTCTCTATATTAATTTCACTCTATCTTTGTCTTTGTAGCTCTCCCTCCCCTCTATATATCTCTACAACTCTCTCCTATAGACTCCATCTCTCCTACTCAATATCTCTATTTCTCTCTCTCTCTCTTTCTCTCTTGATCCTTTTATCTCTCTTTCTATCCTTATCTCTCTACCTCTATCTCTCTATCTCCCTTGGTGTCCCTCTCCATCTCTCTATAGCACCCTCTATCTATATCACTCCCTCTCTCCCTCTCTCATTTGCTCCATCTCTCTATATCACCCTCTATCTATATCACTCCCTCTCTCATTTACTCCATCTCTCCTACTCTATATCTCCCTCTATCTATATCACTTCCTCTCTCCCTCTCTATCTATTGATCTCTCTCTCATTCACTCTATCTCTCCCTCCATCTCTCCTAATCTATATCTATATCTCTATTTTTCTCCCTATCTACCTATCTCTTCTATATCTCTCTATATTTATCCCTATCCCTCTCAATCTCTCTATATCGCTTTCTATCTATATCTCTCCCTCTCTCCCTCTCCCTCCTACTCTCTCTTCCAATATATCTCTATCACTCCCTCTCTATCTCCCCTATTTATCTCTTCATCTCTAAATTTGTCTCTCTACTTCTTTATCTTTGTCTATCTCTCTGTATCTCTCTCCCTCTCCCCCTCTCTAGCTATCTCCTTATATCTCTATATCTCTATCTCTCCCTCTCCCTCTCTCTCCCTCTTCATCTTTATCTATCCATATCTCTATCTCCCTTTCTCTCTCTATTTTATCTCCCCCTCTAACTCTCTCTATACCTTTATCTCTTTGTCTCTATGTTCCTCTCTTTCTCTATCTTCATCTCTACCAAGGTATCTTCCTCTCTCCCCCTCTATCTCTAGGAATGTCCTCTCTCCATCCATCCATCCCTCTCCCTCTCCCTCTCTCTCCCTCTCCCTCTCCCTATACCTCTACATCTCTTTGCCTCTCTATCTTTATCTCTCCATATTTCTTCTTCCATCTCTCCCTCTATCTCTATTTTATTATCTCTTCATCTCTTTCTACTCCTATATCTCCCTCTCTCTACTTCTCTCTATATATCACTTCCTATCTCTATCTTTATCTTTATATATCTCCACCTCTTCCTCTCTATATATTTATGTCTTTCATCTCTATCTATCCCTCTCTCCTCTTTCTTTATATGTCCCTCTCTTCTCCATATCCCTCTACCTCTCCAGCTCCATCTCCATCTCTATCTCTATCTCCTTACCCCCTCTGATCTAACTCTCTATGTCCATATTGAAAACATAGCATGAGCCTATTGGTAATGGAGCACAATTATCTTCATTATTCATAGGTTTTGTTAAGGTCATATTTGGATCCTTATAAGTGATTACAATAGTTTATTTTAAGTTGCCACTTCTCCATTGAGATCTTTGTTACACAGGCAACATCATTTTCTAATTTCCTACCAATTGACCTTAGGTAATGCACAAATGTACAAAAAAATTATACCAAAATTTTCCCTAATTTACCTTCCACATCTCTTCGGCATACCCATTGCACATCAAGGTGCAATTGCTCGTTTATTTAATTATCTAATTTATAAATTCTTCTATAGTTAAATAAATAATGTTATTTATTACATGAAGAGGCGTAACCCTACAATAGCAATAGTTCCTATAAGAAGCCAAAGAATTTAACAGTGTAAGAAAAAAAATGATTCATATTCTGCCAACTGTTAATAAGAGGAATAGATAGTGGAAGCCAAGGTGTAAAGGAATGAAGCGATGAAGAATGTGGAGTATTATTTATTTGCATTGGAAGACTAAGAGATTTCTTATGCAGATAGCAAAGACGTTGGGGAAAGAAATGTTGCGCAAGGTATTGGAAAATAATTTGCTACAAGATGCAAATCAATCAATTTGAAACTAGCAAATGGGTAGAAGAAAAGGAGTGACCAGTAAAGCATGAAGAAGCTACGAAGAGGATTGAGGCAGCAAGGTAGAAGAGTTAGAGGGCTGCAATGGAGAAAACATGGTTACATACCCAACAAGTTAAATTTCAAGCAAATTAACACATACTGGAGATGAATAGAGAGAAGGCATGAGGGGTGAACCTGGTAATTTGCATGAAATGCATGGGAAGCAAATTGGTGGGTATGGAAAGAGAGGCTATAACTTTCAGTGACAAAAGATTAATGGGGATAAGGTAGAGATGAGAGGATAGTGAGCCAAACAAAGGTAGGAGGCAGATGAATACAAAGGGTGATGGAGTTGCCCTCCAATTGTAAACGCATTTTTTTTCATGAAATCTGATTGAATAAATAAATATGTTTGATTTGTTTTCAAATTAGAATGTAAGATTGATTAATTGTGGCGCAATCAAGAATTGAGTTTAGTGTGAGGGAGTCTTACATGCAAATCTATTTGTAGTTTTAAACAAGAATAGAGTTTCTAAAATTTATAAAATTAATTATAAAAGAAATATTGTAAATTTACTATTTCATAAAAAATAATTTTCTAAATTAATAGACTTAAAATTAAGAAATATTCAAGATCTTTTTAAGACAAGGATACCTTTGACGCTTTTTATATAGATTTATTTAAGTAATGCTTTTCCAATCAAAATTATAAATATTTATAAAAATAATATATTCAAAAATAATGTTAAAATGAAAGAAATTTTCTAAATTTACAATTGCATATAAAAGTAAGTTTTCAAATTTTAAAATAGAATAGAAATAAAACTATTAGTAATGAAAAGAAATTGTTCTTTTTAAAAATTCTAAATTAATGTATTTAAAATTATAAAACTAGAAAATTCAATATTATAAATTTAAGGATTTACTAAAGATTTTATTGTACAAAAATATAGCAACTTAAATATACAATCTAATATAAAGGATTTTCATTATAAGTGCAAATAAAATCAATTTCAAATTATAAATTACATACAAAGAAAATATAATAAATTTATTATTATACATAAAAATAAGATTAGGAATAGTATATCTATCTTTAAAAAAAATGCAATTAAGAATTACATTTACAGATAACTTTATTGTATAATTAAAAAATAATTTATACAACATTAGTATTTAAAATTAGGTTATGATTATGATTACGATTTAATTAGGGTTAGGATTCAATTAAGACTACTATTCAAAATGGTTCAATTAGAGTTCAATTAGGGTTAAGGTTATGTTATGATCATGGTTCTTGATTAGGGTTTAATTAGGGATAGGGTTAGGGTCTACGATAAAGCTTGGTGTAAAGGTTAGGATTAGAGTTAAAGTTCAATTAGGGTTACTGTTAGGGTTGATGTTGAATTAGAGTATGTGTTCACAAGAGTTAGGTTTTAATTAGGGTTACAGTTAGGTTTTATTTAGTAATCTTAACCCTAATCATAACCTCAATCCTAACCCTAACCCCAACTCTAAGTCTAATTCTAACTCTAATCCTAACCTTAATTATATCTCTAACACTAATCCTAAACCTAATTCTAACCGTAACCTTAATTTTAACCATAACTCTAATTAGGATCAAGGTTGAATTAGGGATAGGGTTAGGGGTAAGGTTCAATCATGGTTAGGGTTAGGTTTTAATGAGGGCTATAAGTGAAATATTTAGGTTAAGGTTAGGGATAAATTATAATCAAGGTTTAAATAGGATTATAGTTAGGGTCTATTTATGTTTAGGGTTAGCTTTAGGTTTCAATTAGGGTTAGAGTTAGGGTTTAATTAGGGTTGTATTTAGAATTATGTTTCTATTAAATGAGTGTTATTGTTAGAATATTATTATAAATAGGGTTAAAATCATGGTTAGTATTAGAATTACAATTAGTGTTAGGGTTAGGGTTAGGGTTCAAGTTTAACTAGGGTTGGGGTTAAGGCTAGGTTAGGGTTACAACTTACAATTCAAATACGTTTCAATAAGAGTAAGTATTAGGGTTTAAATAGGGTTTTGGTTAAGGTTAAGGTTCAATTAAGGTAAGGGATCTACAATAAAGCTTCAAGTTAGGGTTTAGGTTCAATGAGGGTTAGGGTTCAATTATGAGTTTAACTACAATAAGGATTCAAGTTCAAGTAGGGTTAGGGTTAGGCTTTTAGGATAAATCTTGGGGTAAGGGTTAGGTTTGGCATTGGGGTTAGGGTTAAATTTGGGTTCAATTAGGGTTAGAATTGGGGTTTGATTAGGTTATGATTAGGGTTAGGATAATTGATGTAATTAATAATTATATTTACACATAACTTTATTGTATAATTTAAAAATAATTTATACAACATTAATATTTGAATTAGGTTATGATCGTGATTACGATTAAATTAGGGTTAGGGTTCAATTAGGACTACTATTCAAAATTGTTCAATTAGAGTTCAATTAGGGTTAAGGTTATGTTATGGTCAAGGTTCTTGATTAGGGTTTAATTAGGGTTAGAGTTAGGGTTCTATGATAAAGCTTGGGGTAAACGTTAGGGTTAGAGTTAGGGTCAGGGCTAGGGTTAGGACTCAACTAGGGTTAGAGTTAAAGTTCAATTAGGGTTAGGTACAATTAGGGTTAGTGTTAGGGTCAATTTTAAGTTAGAGTAAGGGTTCAACAAGAGTTAGGATTTAATTAGGGTTAGGGATAGGTTTCATTTAATAATCTTAACCCTAATTATAACCTTACTCCTAACCCTAACTCCAACTCTAAGTCTAATTCTAACCCTAATCCTAACCCTAATTATATATCTAACACTAATACTAAACCTAATTCTAATCCTAACCTTAATTTTAACCCTAACTCTAATTAGGATCAACGTTCAATTAGGGATAGGGTTAGGGGTAAGGTTTAATTATGGTTAGGGTTAGGTTTCAATTAGGGTTATAAGTGAAATATTCAGGTTAAGGTTAGGGTTAAATTATAATCAAAGTTTAAATAGGATTATAGTTAGGGTTTATTTATGTTTAGGGTTATCTTTAGGTTTCAATTAGGGTTAGGGTTAGGGTTCAATTAGGGTTGTATTTAGAATTAGGTTTCCATTAAACTAGGGTTAGTGTTAGAATATGATTCCAAATCTAGGTTTAGAATTATGGTTAGTATTAGAATTATAATTATTGTTAGGGTTCAAGTTTAGTTAGGGTTAGGGTTAAAGTTAGGTTATGGTTTTAGTTCAATTAGGTTTAAATAAGAGTAAGGATTAGGGTTTAAATAGGGTTTTGGTTAAGGTTAGGGTTCAATTAAGGTAAGGGATCTACAATAAAGCTTCATATTAGGGTTTAGGTTCGATGAGGGTTAGGGTTCAATAATGAATTTAACTACAATAAGGATTCAAGTTCAAGTAGGGTTAGGATTAGGGTTTTAAGATAAATCTTGGGGTAAGAGTTAAGGTTGGCATTGGGGTTAGGGTTAAAGTTAGGTACAATTAGAGTTAGTATTGGGGTTCAATTAGGTTACAATTAGGGTTAGGGTTGGGGTTAAGGTTCTAAAATAAATATTGGGGCCATGGTTAGGGTTAGGGTCAATATTAGGTTAGGATTCAATTAAGGTTCAATTAGGGTTCAAATTGAATGAGGGTTTGGATTTAATTAGGGTAGTGGATTAATTAAGGTTAGTGTTTAATTAAGATAAGGATTAAGATTAGGGTTATGATTTTATTATGGTTATAGTTTAATTATGGTTGGGTTAAGATACAATTAGGGTTAGGGTTAGGGTTCTATGATAAAGATAAGGATTAGGGTTAAGTTTGGAGTACAAGAAGGTTATTGTCAAGGTTTAATTAGTCTTAGGATTAAAATTCAATAATGCTTAAGGGTATAGTTCAAAAGGTATTATAGTTATTCAAACAATAACGCTAATCTATCCCGAATCCTAACTCTATAACTATCTCTAACCCTAACCCTACTTCTAAAGAAAACATTAATTATAATTATAACTCTAACTATTTTCCTATTTATAACAATAATTCTTACCCTGTTTATATCCCTAATCCTAACTCTAAAACTAATTGTAACTTTAACCCTAACTTTAATCCCAACCCTAAAAAAAATACTAATTGTAACTCTAACTCTAACCCTAACCCTAAATCTAACCCTAAACCTAACCTTAACCCTATTTATAAAACTAACACTAATTATTATTATAATCATGTTTCTAAATTAACATTAAATATAATTATAACCCTAACCCTAGTCTTATTTCTAAAACTAACACTAATTCTAATTATATCTCTGACAATATCTAAAACCTTAATAAAATAATATTGTATAATTATATATTAATTCATGTTATGTGTTGCGTAGTGATTGCTACTAGCTTATCTCTCTTAGTATATTAATCTATATATTATACCCCGAGAAATGTCATTTTTTCAACATATTTTTAAATTCAAAAAAGAAAAGAAAAAGAAAAAAAAGGTTGAGAAAATGATATCTCCCCACGTATAATATATATTAATATATTAAGAGAGATATAATCTTGTTTATAATTAAATAAATATTTTCATTTATTTAATTAAATAAATTCTTCCATAATTATATGAATATTTCTATTTATTTAATTAATCATGTGGGTGCAAATAAATAAATAAATTTTATTTATTTATTAAAACTTACCTTCTTTTTTCAAATCTTTCCATCTTTTCTCCGCTTTCAACTTTCTTTCATTTTTGGAATCTAAATCTTTTCTAGTTCTTCAACTTTCCTCCATCTTAGAAAAATATTGAGTTAACAAAGCATGAAATTAGAAATTTCATGTGCACCATTATCCACCATTTTAATTAGATAATTCATAATTATCTCTTCTTCAATTAAAATGGTAACTTTCTCATGATCTCATCCGTTGATTTTTCCTTTTATTTTGATCGTCATTTTTCTATCAATATTTTTATAATACCCCTCATCACCCTTTCCATCTAACCACATTCTTTGAGATTTTTCTATCATTCATCTACATCGAGCTTACAAAATATTGTGCACACTTGATATCTGAGAGCAAACAAGCAAGATCGAGAAGAACAATGAAGGAGAAATAACTTTGACATAGGAGCTGAGGTATTATTGATTTATCATTTGAGTTTTAATGTCATCTTGTGCTTTATTGTAGATTAGGGTCATTCAGGCTTGAATTTTGATAAATTTGTGGTTGTTGTCCATGGTTCATGTCTTTTTTCTCCCGATTTCCCTATTGACACATACCATAACTTGATAAAAATACTAAAACAATCTCCAAGATGTTAAATAAATAATAATTAGTCACTTGGACTGGTGAAATAGCTAAGGCCTTCATGAATATCAAGAAAGATAACAAAGAAACACTAGTCTTGGTAATTACATATTATTGTAAGCCCTTCTAGCTCTTCTTGTTTACTTCCTTCCATATTGTTGTTGTGTTGTTCAAAAATAATAAGTATGGATATGAGCAACCTATTACGTTTTTAATATTCAATAATTGAAAAACATTCTTATGTCCTTGCCAAAGCTATCAATAATTATCCATATTTAATGGAAGCAAAGACCGTTGCATATGTGCAACACACAACAAAAAAATGCACTTACCAAATAAGAGGCCATAGGAAAGAGATAAAGATGGACCAATAAGATCCAAGAATATAAAATTTAGGTACAAAAATAAATTTGGTTAGAGGCCAAGGCTTGGTCAAAATTATCACAAGTGGAATTTGGAAGTAGCTAAGGTCAATAAAAATACTACTAATTGTGCATCTATTTGTTTCCAATTTTAAATGATGATTCTTGGTATAAGGATATTACCTTCTACCTTTAGAACATGAAGTGTCCTTCTAGGATGAATGAGTGCCAATTAAAAACTCTCAAGCTGCAATCCCAGAAGTATGTGTTAATACATGATAAATATGTGCTATTTATTTATTTGCGGATATAATTTTAAGGTCAAGACCACTATGCATAAGATATTAGAGAATTTTGTTGGTGGTCTACCTTGTTCAAGAATGTGGATGAAAGACTGAGAAGGCGTGATACATTCTATATGGTCTTACATAAGTTTATATATTTTATAGATTATATTCCTCTTATGTATGTGATGCTTGAGGCTCCCATCTAGCATTGGGGTATTGACCTCATAGGGTAAATTCAAGAAAAATATAGTAACAGATACAAGTGGATCCTTGTGGCTAATAACTACTTCACCAAGTGGGTTGAGGCAATTACAACTCATAATGGTACATAAAAAGTGGTGGTATATTTATTACTAAACAACATAATAACCAAATTTGGTGTACCCACAAGAATCACTATAGATAATTCTATATGTTTTAGATCACATGATATTTCAATTTTATGCACAAAATATGGAATTAATTTGATCCACTCTTCTCCCTATCACTCCAAGGGAACAAAAAATATGAATCCAAAAACAAGAGACTTACGAATATCACTATAAGAATATTGGATATAAATAAGAGAAGGTGGGATAAGAAGTTACAATATGTGTTTTGGGTTGATAAAGTGACTTACAAGGCTACTATTGGTAAGAGTACATTTGAGGTTATTTATGGGTTGGATGTAAAATTTCTAATTATTTTGGGGATACATATACCAATTTTAACAAGATGTTTATGAAGGATAAGATATTACAATCTTTCATAAAGTCATGGAGATTATAGAGTTGGATTAAAGTAAGAAAAAATATTTTTTCATATAAACAAGAAAAAAAACATATGTTTGGCAATAATATCTTCCCAGTTGGAGATTCGGTTCTCATGTAGTATGCTAGATTTGAGGATAGAAGTAAGCAAGGGAAGTTTGATACCTTATGGTTTGGGTCATATGAATTTTATCAGGGGTATGTTCACAAATGTGTACCATCTCAAGGATTTCATAGGATATTTGATGGATCTATCCATTCACAATTAGCATATGAAACATTAATCTATGTGAGTAATGCTAGTCTTGCCTTGTATATACTATTATTTGTTTAATATTTGTGTCATTTATTATAAATATAGTTGAAATAGTTGAAATGGTGAGACCCTTTAGGGAATATCTCCCTTTGCGGGGGTTTGACATCTTTTCCCTATTTCATTAAATAAAACGGGGGTTTGATTAGATTTGGACAAGATATATACTTGACTTACAACCTAAAAGTTGAGTCAATTTTCCATTTACCAAATTTAAAAGGAACCTAAGGGTGAAATGCAATTATTCAACTAGACTAATAATGCAAATAACTTTTTTGATGCAAAAACAGTAGATCTAGAAAGTCACGGATAGAAAGAGACTACATAAATGGATTGAGTGGGAAACTATGTACCTATGATATGAATTTAAAGCTAAAAATGTTGGACTAAGTCACTTACATAGCTTATGTCTTTGTAGGGGTAATTGAGATCTGATTTCACAGTCCTCTGATACCATATCAGAGCTTTTGTTCTCTGCTTGTCGCACTATCAGATCACTGTCAAGTTTTGAAATATCCAAGTTTTTGTGAGTTGTCAAGGTGTAGGATTTGAATGAAATAATGGATAATTAACCTTTAAAATTCTTCCAATATTATTGAGACCTAAAACCTACACATTCAAAGAGAGAGGAAGGGTTGTGCCATTTAGGGGCTTGCCTTAGTCAAACCTTGTGTTTGTGTTTCTACTTCCACAATGAAAATTGGGTAAATGATAAAAAAGGAATGATGAATCAACAATTTTTTGAAACTCATCACCTTCCAATGGCTTCCTTGAAGGACTAAAGTCACACAAATCTCCTTAAGGCTTGGATCTTGCTCGCTTGAATTTATTGGAGACCTACAAGGTTTAGTCTTTACAAACAATATAATTAAAACATACATTAACTGGCATACACTTTGAAATGATGCTTGGGTCTTGAATTGATGCAAGAAATATTTGAAATTCTACTCTTGACTTGCTTGATAATTGCTTGATCACCAAATTTTCCAATAATTTCTAGATGTTGCTTGTTAGTTTCCAAATGATGAAATGGATATGTATTTATATGCAATTATTCTAATTTCCTGTAAATTAAATCCCAATATATGACAATAGATATTCAAAATTCAAATACTAAAAGGCCACTTCTGACATATTTGAATTTGGAGCCAAAATAGGAGGACATAGGTGCCCTAGGTGTTAGTTTCCCATGCCTATTTTTTGGGAATTAAGGAGTCGAGGGTAAAATATTAAATGAATGCATTTTTTTGCACTTGCAAAGTGTCGAAAAATGATAAAATGGGCCACAAAATACATTATTTAGGAAATTAGGCATTCAATTGGGTCCAATTACTTAAGGGGGAGAAAAAAATAGTGTGAAGTTATCAAGGGTGACAATTTATGATGCTACATTTAGCCCACACTTTAGTGAGAGTATGAACTTACGCTCAAACTCATACTAAAATAGAAAATATATGTCAAGAGGGGTCCAATTGTCCAAATGTTGAAGAGATAGGATGATATTGAATCTAGGGGGAGCGTGCAAGCCCCCAGGGTCCAAGATCCCATGGAAAGACAACATAATCACAAAGGAACACACACATGTATGTAATGCAACAAGACAACATACACAAACATACATTTCAAAAACACAAAGAAGACATGATGAAAACACATGATATAATATAGCATATAATGAAAAAAAATGAATGCAAGCACTGAGATGTCCATGGAAAAATCTGTCCTTATTTAACTTCCTCAAGCCTTGGACATTTCGTCAAACACTTTCCTTTCAACCTTCTAACTTGTTGTTTGACTGTTATGTTTGTATTTCAGTTGGTTTATCAAAGTGACTCACAAAATTTTAAGGGAAATATACTCTCTTGCACTTCTAGGGTTTTTCACCTAAAAGGAGAAAGGTCTCTCAACCCAAAACTTTGAGTTCAATGCTTTGATACCACTGTAATGAGCCTTGCCAATTTTGACTCAAAACCCGCCAATTTTTGCCTTAGGTATTTTGTCAACACTTTGCTTGCAATCTCAAGTTTGTTGATAATTGGTTTCAGTTTATGTTGCTTGGTTTTGGTTTGATGTCAATGATGCTTAGATGCTTGGAAATGATTACAAAGATAGCTAATCAAATGACTAATATGAAATGCAACTCTTTTTGTATACATAAACATGAGTTTCTAATGTAAAATGCACACCTACAACCAAGAGACAGTTTCACAAACACTTGGCATGAAAACTAACTCAATGAAATGCACTTTCATATGATAAAATTTTTGTCAAATAGATTGCAGCTCAACTCCTTAAACCTCCAATATTATATTGCAATATCATGAAGAGTCTACAAGTTGAATATAGAATGCAATCAGACCTAAACATGAATGTCTTCAACTATTTTCCATGACTGAAACTAAAATGCAATTTGGTTGTATGTTTCAACAACATTACAATGCAACTTCCTTTGACACATAATGATTGCAATACAATTATTATATATTGATCCAATGAATTTTAAGATGTGATTATGTATCTAAAAGTATTACAAGACTGAAATTGAAGAACTTGGAAATAAATAGCAGTAACCATATACTATTTTGATCCTCTTTGAAGAAGTTGAATTCGACTGTCCTAATGTTGTGCCTATCTTCCTCTATACCCAATGAACCTTCTTGAATATTTGCATAATTTATTGAGCCTCTTTTCACCAAAATCGCACCTTGCCTAGTGCACCCAGAATGAAATGCAAATACAAAAATTCCAAACAACATTCAACAAAATTCGACTTTATCAAAAATTTGACCTTCCAGACAAGATTCGTCCCTTCCCAAACTTAAAATTCTTCACCCAAAATCTGCAAGTAATCTCCTTGGTTTGATTTTCTCTTCAACACCAAAATTTGGCCAAAGGCCACAAAATTTTGCAATTGTGGTGCAAGTAGGAAGTTTGAAGTAACTTCCTCAATATTCCAAACTAGGGTTGACATTTCACAACCGAAATTTGAAGTAACCAAGTAGGTTTGGTCTTTCACAAACAAAGACTGGAAATCAACAAGCTAAGCATTTATTTAGCTTCAACAATGTAGTAGAAAAGGTGTATGCAACTCAAGATGTCCAAATGCCTAGCCCTAGCTTCCTCTTATACTTTTCATACAAGAGCCCACATACTTTTCTTGTTAATGTGGGATAAAATATATATTTTTATCTTAAGTGACTTTATGATATATTTTATTTAGTCACTTTATTAAACTAATTAAATATAAATCCATCCTTTAGATATCAATTTATTGGAATAACTTTATAAATAATTAATTTAATATCTCCACTTTAATTTAATTAAAATAATCAATTAGTCATCCTTATGAAATTTCAATATTTGGACAACTTAATTAATTAAATTAATTAAATTATTCTACCTCCAAATCAGGGACATGACAAGCACAATGCAAGCGTGAAGAAGATGCACAAAAGACACACAAAAAACACAAGGTTAGTACTAAAGGGATTCAAGTCGGTAAGGAAAAGAGACCTTAGTCTTAAATTGTCTCAAATACCAAATTTCATCCATCAATCAAAAGGAATGTCCCCATGAGGAATAGTAAGTTGTGTTATACCACATCATTCATGAGCTACCTGGATCTATCGGCTAGCAAGCTACATTAGGTGTCCATGCAACATGATGAGTTCTACAAGGTCAAGCAAGTTGTGTTATGCCAAACACTCATGAAACACATAGCTCCACTATCAAGCAAGGTGTGTTATGCTTGGTGGCCATGTTAAAAGGGGTGTCCTTGAATCAACAAGTTGTGTAATGATAAATCCATGAACCAATTTACCAAAGCCTCACCTAAGAAATTTCCCAAACTTTCCTAAGAAGGTGTATAAATGATAAACTTGCCTAAGAATGTGTAAATACTCACCCAAGAAGGCACATAAATGAAAAACTTGCCTAAGAAGGTGCACAAACTCTCCTAAGAAGGTGCATGAATTCATCTAAGGTGCCTAATAAAAAAAATCACTTAAGAAGGTGTACAGACTCACCTAAGAAGTTGCATAAACATCTAAGAAGACGAAAGAAGACAAGGATGTTATAAAAAACACTACTGCAAAAGGTACTTTAAAAAAATAAGAAAGGGGCATTGCACAATACATGAAGAGTCGCACCTTAGGGAATATCACACATGACATCACCATTAAGAGAGTACAAGTCATGAAATAAAATACCCATACCTTATGGAATACTTTATATGGAATTACCACCAAAGGGAACATCATATGCCATGAAAAGTCACACTCTTAGAGGATATCGAGCCTAATATCACCACAAAGGAGACACTGACATAGATTGAGAAGGACACACTTTTGTTGACAAGGCCACACATCCTAGGAGATGTATACTATCATCACTAAAAAGGGAAAATTTCTTATGCAAACAATGAGCAGGGTACCATATGCCCCCCCTTAAAATGTTAGTGTACTTGATACACTAACATTTTAAGGAGATAGAAAGGGGCCCCTTGCTAAAAGGAATGCACATAGAACAAGGCTACCTAATCCCTTGCCCCCCAAGTTTAAGGACAAATATGAGCCACAATGGATGATGACATGCTACTCCTTGTAAGATGAAATATGACTGCATAAAAACTAGTTTACACCACCATGCATGGTAGTGAGCATTATGTGATACTACAACTACCACATGGAAAGGAGAAAAAAATATGCCAGTCTATCATTCAATCGCATAAGGGTCAAATTATTTCAATTTATTTTTCAAAGCACAAAATTCATCAGTAGTGTGTCCAAATATTTTATGATACACACAAAATAATGTATTTTTAATCTTTCATTTTGTATCTCCTCATTCATGAACATGTGGTAGTATAATGTATCCTAAGTTTAGAAGTTTGGCTAGAGCATGGTTTGTATTGGATAAAGGATGTAGGTTATGTAACACATCTTTCTTACATGGTTTGGTTGGAGGAACAAATATTTGATACAAAGATGGAGGACCTTTGTAACCTATGCATTTGGTATCTTCAGATGGTATTTGCTCCAAAAGGAGATGGATTTTGTGTTCATTCTTTATGTCACATCCTTGTTTTCTCAAGATCCTAAATCCTTGGCCATAACATTGTTCCAAGTTAATAGGTTTGTTTGTAGTTGTGTTCTCATAGGATGGACGAGCATTCTACGTGGTATGTTTTCTTTGTGATTGTTACCAATAGGTATTTGCATGCACATTGGTTGAGGTATGAAATATTGATCATTTTTCCTATGTGATGTGTAAAGCATTTCAGTGGTGGCATAGTAGTGGTGTTGATTGTTGATATGGGTGATTAGGCCATTCCATTGAAGGGTAAAGGACCACATTATTTGTAGGTTTAGGCAAGGTATTGTTTATGAATTCATTCATGATGTACTCTTCTTGCCTCAATATATCTTCATTGAAAAGATATGCATTGGGAAATGAAGGATCATGAGTGTCATTATCTAAGTTAGGATCATTGTACAATGCACAACATGAAACATCAACCAAATATTTCAAGGAAATAAATATTTTTCCAAAAGACTCAACCATTATGATGATATAATATTTTGCAATGAGGTTTAAATTGTTGTGTAGAAGGTAATTGGAAAGTAGACAACAGATCTAGAAAAAGGATTATGAGAGGTTTTTTTCACAAGAATATTAGCCATAAAAAGTAGGACTGGGGCACCCAGGGCACCTATAAACTGGATAGGGTAAAGTTTGATTGTCTATAATATTGTTTAAGGTTTTTGTGTATGTGTGAAAATAGGTCTAACAGTGAATGTTTTTCAGAATTTTCTCAATTCAAGATTATGCAATGTAAGAATGAAAGTGTGAAACGATTTCAAAAATTTCAAGCAATAAAATAATTTTAAATGCACTTTCTAGATTCAAGATGCAAAAATTGACTAACTCTAATATTTTAAAACATGAAATTGATGATTCACCTTTTTAGCTATATGCAAGATACCTAAATGCTTGCAATGACACTTTTCAAATTTCTTTTTAGATTTTAAATGACCTAATGTAGATTTGTGAATGCAATTGAGATGTAGATCTAAGCTATAATGACTGAAATAAACCCTATTACAGCCTATAATGCAATATGATATGCAAAAAAAATGAATTTTTATGCCTTTTTATGATGTAAAAATGAATGCCTAAATAAACAATGCAAATTAATGCAATACAAAACCTAGATCTAGGATGAATTGCTTCAAATTTTAAAAGGTATATAATGTTAACATGTTGAGTTCACCAAAATAAAATGGTGGAAAATGTGAGACCCTTTAGGAGAGCTCTCCCTTTGTGGGATTTTTCCACCTTTTACCTTTTTCATTAAATAAAAGTGGGGGCTTGAATGGATTTGGACAATCTATATATAATTGACTTACAACTTGAAAGGTGAGTCAATCTTCCCTTGACTAAATCTGAAAGGAACCTAAGGGTGAAATGCAATGATTCAACTAGCCTACTAATGTAAATGACTATACTAATGCAAAAATAACATATATGGAAAGTCACATATAGAAATAGACTATAGAAATGGACCGAGCAAGACACTGTGCACCCTTGATATGAATTTGAAGCTAAAAAACACTGGAATAAGTTTCCCAAGGCACCTATGTTTTTGTGGGGGGTAATTCAGACTGATTTCATAGTCCTCTGGTACCATATCAGAGCTTTTGTTCTCCACTTATCGCATTGTCATATTACTATCGAATTTTGAAATAACTGGGTTTTCATGAGTTGTCAAGGTGTAGGATTTGAATGCATTAATGGATAATTGTCAAGGTGTAGGATTTGAATGCATTAATGGATAATTGACCTTCAAACTTATTTCAATCTTCTTCAAACCTAAAACCTGCACATTCAAAGAGAGAGGAAGGGTTGTGTCATTTAGGGGCTTTCCTTAGTCAAACCTTGTGTTAGTGTTTCCACTTTTACAACAACATTGTCAATGATAAATGGGCAAATTATAAAAAGGAATGATGAATCAAAAAGGTGTTGCGACTCACCACTTTCCAATGGCTTCCTTGAAGGACTAAAGTCACACAAATATCCTCAAGTCTTGGATCTCGCTTGCTTGAATTGCTTAGAGACCTACAAGGGTTAGTCTTCACAAACAATATAATAACACAAAAAAGAACTCACGTACACTTTGACATGATGCTTGGATCTTGAATTGCTACAATTAATATATGAAATTCTTCTATTGACTTGCTTGATAATTGTTTGATTACCAAATTTTCCAATAATTTCTAGATGTTGCTTGTTAGTTTCTAAATGATGAAATGACTATGTATTTATATGCAATTATTCTAATTTCCCACAAATTAAATCCTGATAGCCGACAATAGACATTTAAAATTAAAATAATAAAAGGCCACCTCCAACATGTTTGAATTTGGAGAAAAAATAGGGGGACATAAGCACCTAGGCGTCAATATCCTGAACCTAATTTTTATGAATTAAGGAGTCAGCGCAAAATATTAAATGACTTATGCATTTGTTTTGTACTTGAAAGGTGTCAAAAAATGATAAAATGGGCCATGAAATGCATAATTTAGGAAATTAGGTGTTCAATTAGGTCCAATTAATTAAGGGGGAGAAAAAAAATAGTGTGAAATTATCAAGGGTGACAATTTATGATGCTACAATAGTATTGTTTGTGTCTTTTTCAATCATGACTCCTATTTTATCACGATGAAGTGTGTGCCCTAATCCTTTTTTGCCTCTTATATCCTATTGCTAGGGATCTAGATTCTCACTATCCCAACAAGAGACAATGTTGGGACTTAATTCAATAGTACCAAATTTCCCTAAGTCCCACCTCGGTTGTTGTGCATTTAACCATATTTACCAAATATGGATAACTAATTTGAGACATCTCTTTTTGGATCTCCAAGTGTCAATTTTACATATATTTTTTTCTTCATCACCTCAATGTTCCAACCAATGTGTTAAAAGTTCCAAGATCACAAAATTTATAAGTTTGAAGGTTTTATTGTTTTTTTTGTTTTGATAATATGAAAAATACAAAGAAATTGCAGTATTAAACTGCAAAACCAGCCAGCTGGTTCAAAACAACAATAACATCAACAGTTATAGCAGATACAAAACAACAAAAAATAAGGCTACAACAGAAAAATTACAGCTACAACAGCAGAAACTACAATCTTCAATCCTGAAAGTATGACTTTAACCCGTGTGTTACAATGACCTTTTTTTCACTGAGTAGCTGATTAACTTGAAGTTTGATCTACTGGATTTGGACATCAATCTTTAAATTCTTCGCAACCTCGGCCTGTAGATGA
Organism: Sequoiadendron giganteum; assembly: GCA_007115665.2. NCBI lineage: Eukaryota > Viridiplantae > Streptophyta > Pinopsida > Cupressales > Cupressaceae > Sequoiadendron > Sequoiadendron giganteum. The sequence continues at coordinate 359,261,934 of CM021104.1, forward strand.
GAAAAAAGAGAAATCAAACAATAAAAAATGTCTGAGTAAATCCCTGGAAATACAACTCCCTAGTGATCCCTGCAGTTATTAAAGACATCTTTGCACCTATTTCTCCAAATAAAAGATAAAATGACATGCCTAACTCCATCGACAATGAAATTCCGATGTAACCCGACCCCAAGGAAAGGTTTTATTGTTTAAATTCCTAAGTGTTGTGATTTTTCAAAGTCTTAGAGCTTTCATTCCAAGTATTCCCTTCATTTCAACTCCATTATTTCCTTTTTCCTATTAAGATATCAAACATTTCCATCATGACACACCTTTCATCTACTCCTTTCCTTTATCCCTTTTCCTTGTTATATTTTTAGATTTCTCCTTCCTATAATCTCCTTTTCTTGACCTCTACTTTTCCTTGTCATTTTTGTTGTTTTAGACTTTATATTACCATCATGTTTTTTCTTAGTGTATGCACTTAAAAATGGTATGAGCAGGAATTAATTAAATACTTGTTATTTAATTAATAAAATCTTAAATCTTCTACTTATAAATAAATTGCAAAATTTATTTATATAGTTCACTTCTAAATATTCTTCTTATCCAAAATCACATTTTTCTTAAATTAATTAAATGCACAAATAAACTAATTTGTCATTTAGTTAATTTTCCCTCTTTCATTTAAAGTTGAATTTTTAATTCAAATTGGCCTCTAAAATTATTTTCCTCTTAAATTGGTTAAATGCACAAATTGACTAATTTGTCATTATGCTAATTTCTCATCATTTAGATTTGAATATTAAATTCAAATTAGGACATTTCTACATATTCTTCTAACTACCTTCCACCTCACTTGCCACCACACCATGTGTCACATGAAATTGAATTTTCTAATTTGTAAAATGCGGATTTTCCATCAACAAACATATAACAACTTTGAAACCACCTTGGATACATGGCTTCTTCTTTCCTCTGATTCCCTTCAACAATTGACAAATTGTTTTCTTACAGGGAACCACCTCCATGAATTCTCTCCAACCTCTTCGTGCTCAACCGTTGATGCCGCAGGATCACAATCTTGACCGTTCATCGTTGCCACATCATTCTCAACTTGGAAAACTCTATAAATAGAACACATTTCTATAGATTTTGAACAAGGAGAATTTAAAAAGTTTATGCTATAGAAATCTCATTGCAAATTGGAGAGAATTTTAGTGAGCATTGTAGTTGCACTTTTCATTTTAGTTCATTTAGCTTTATCATGGTATTTCTATTCTAGCATTTTAGTTTCTTGAATCTGTTATACAACATTTACTATTAGATTTACATCATTAGTTTTAGCATCATTTCAATCACAACAACCTCTCATCATAGATCATTCAACAATTTATTTTCAAAAACACAAAAACATAAGGATGTAGGCATTTTAGTTTGCATTACATAATAGTTGCTCATTTCTTAGGTTGCCATTTCACACATTCATGTGCAAAAAATAATTCTGAGAGCATGAATTGACGAATCACCAAGAATAGAGGACAATGGAATGAGTTCGAATGCAGGATTGTAATAGTTTGTTTTATTATTTCTCCTTCATTAGATGTAATACATTTTCATTGCTTGTGTGTTGTTTAGTTATGAATAATTACTCTCATTAAAATGTTAAAATCACACACATAAATTTTGGTGCCCACTGTGGGGTCGAGCCCCATATTTTAATCTGTTTTCTATCAAGTTTTTCTTCGTAGGTTCTTTCAAAATTTCTGAAATGGCGCATACGAATTTTTCTCCAACAAATCTGCCAACTTTTTCAGTGCATTGAGCTTTTGTTTCGGCGCATCTGGTTGTTCTTCCAGTGCATTTAGCTTTGTTTTGGTGCATTGGGCTTCTATTTCGGTGCATATGGTTGTTCTTTCAACACATCAGGGGGTTTTAAATTTCATTTTATGCTTTTCTAGTTTAGTGCATTCAGTCTATCATTTAGCGCATTTAGTCTCTCTTTCAGCACATTCGATCTGAGTTTTAGCACATTTCATCTCTGTAATGGCGCATCTGGTTTTTACGATAAATTTTCCAGATTCCAGAAATTGATTTATGCTCTTCTGTTTTGTAGGGACCTTGTACGTAGTCAGAGACTTTGCAGAAACAATAAAATAATATTGTCAAAGAATTTAAATCTTGAAACTACTAACAATTGTTTGTAGGGGTGAATCTATTTGTTCATTTCCTTTTGTTAAGATAGGAATCTAGCTTAATTAGAAGGAGAAATTTACACCATGCTTGTTGTGTTTGCAGTGGTAGGCATGTATGCTCTCCCCTTAATTGGGTGATTAGAAAGCTAGACCCATTCATTGTTCTTGTCATATGTATAGCCCACCTGTAACATAATGCCCTTACTAAAAACCCCTTTGTTGTAGTAAGCCAAAAATTACCTTTCTATTCTTTGGTGCATCAACGGTCGTTGCCAAGACATCCACATTCTCGCAATTTTTAGTAGAGGTGAAAAACTTGCCATGGGAGATTCATGGGAGTTTGAAGCTTGGTTAACCCGAGAAGTGAGTGCACTATAAGGGGGAGCCTGTGTGGCCAAGCTTCTAAATCACTCGCTAAGAATAAGTGTGGTTAGAGTATAATTCACATGGAACCCAAAAGAATATTGCTTTATACAACCTAGGATTGTGCTTGTTTGATGTGCCTTCACCTATGTGTTTTAAATCAAAATTCAAGAAAACACTACACTCTAAAATATCCAACCAATGATTCAGAAGATAATTCAACCAAACAGTTCAAAATTTACTACCAAAAACTAGAGGAATCTATCAAACTGTCAAAAACCAGAAAACATTTTCTAGTTCAACGCATCCAGTGACTGGCCCAGCGCATGCATTGCATATTTCAGCACATTCATTTACTGTTTTGGCGCATCCCACTCATATCCCATCATATACTATTTTAGCACATTTGTTGAATCCTCCAGTACATCCAGACCTTTCCATAGTGCATTCATCGCCTATTCTAGCACATCCAGACCTTTCTGTAGCGCATTTGTACCATTCCATAGCGCATCTAAGTTTTGGCACATTTGGGCATTATTTTAGTGCATTTGGTAAAATTGTCAAACAAAAACCTAAAATTGGCCTTGTTTTTGCCAATCAACCCCCTTTTCAAAGATTCCCTCTCAAACATCATTTCCTTGTCAAATCAAGCTATGATGCTTACGCCAATTATTTTATGTTAAGGGATTGGAAATCAACAAAATTCATCAAGAAATCCCTTACCAAAAGAATCAAGAAACCAAAGAAGCAACTTGGCTATAAGAAACTTTTGAAAAGGAAACACTTCTTGTACCAAAGTAGGAAGGTCTTGATTGACTATCGAACCTTCATCTATAGGTATCATGACTTTGATAGAGGATATATTTATTGATTTTTTATTTAGAGCCCATATCTTCACAACATTATTATCAACGAAGAGATCTTTCACAAAGGCATAATCATATTCAACCCATTTGTCACTCTTTCATTCCACAAATGGCAATATAATATTCCAATCATCCCAATCAATTGATACAATAGAGCTCAATCTTGTTGAGACCAACATTTTTCAAGTGAAAATTCCTCATCTAGTCTTCAATCAAACATCCAAAAGTTCCTCCTCATCACATTCATTTCTGATTTAGCAACTGCATTTCACCATCAGGATTTATCATCCTCCATCAAGATTCATCATCCTTTATCCTGAAATAAAGCTTTCTTAATCAGATTTTAACCAATCCCTTTGGAACTCCCAAACTTTGGTCAAACATTTAGAGCATCATCATCACTTGTATTCCTGTCCAAACAAGATCCCAAAGGCTAAAACTTCAAGAAAATAAAATTGAAATCCAAGATACCATGGTTGAACAAGAAGAAAACCCCTTTCTTAACATCCACTCAATTGAAACTGATGAGGTAAATGAAGAAGATGTCCAACAAGCCCAACAAGACCCAAACTTCCACAAATTATTAGAAAAGGTTTTCGAAAAGGATGGGGAAAGATACCTCTTAATGTTAGAAAACAAAGGACTCAAGCTACTTGAGGATTTTGATGTCACCAAATTGAAAAGAACTCCTAATAAAACAAAAACTGAGACACAAATTGAACCAAGAAGTGAATCAAAAACCAATGATCCCAAGGACACTTTGAAACATCAAATCCAAGCTCTTCAACAACAAATGTAGAACATGCAAACGAGGACTACCAAGAGATAATCCATACAAGATATATGTCCCTACCCATTTGATCAAAGTGTCAGCATGATACCATTTCCCAAACATTGTGAATTTCCCAAATATGACAAGTACAATGAGAAAATTGATCCAATAGATCACATAACGGAATTCCAAACAATGAGTCTTGAATTTTCCCATGAGGTAACATATTTTATGAGATTATTCAGACCACATAGTTTTGGAGGGAAATGCATGCAATGGTTCTCAAAATTACCTCTAGGGATCAAATCTTTTGAGGAATTGGTAAACAAGTTTATTACCCAATATTCATATAATATCCAACATGATATCATGATGAAAGATCTTTGTAATGTGAAACAAAAGAAAGGGGAATTATTCCTCATATTCTTACAAAGATGGAGAAGATTATTCGCAAGGTATCCTCGACCCATACTGAAAAAAGAGAAGATAGAGGTGTTCATTGACAACTTGAATGATGACATGAGCTATAGTCTTGAATTACAATGTTCCCCAACTTTTGAGAAATTGATCAAAAATGGGATCAAGATTGAAGAGGATTTGGTCAAATGAGTAATTTTGAAAATTTATAATGAAAGAAATTCATCCAATTCCTCCAACAATGATAAACCAAAGTTTTGGAAAAAGTACAAAAATAATGGCAATGATACCTTTATTGAAATGCATAATGCTAAACCGGTCTTCAACTTGTCAGGAAGCACCTCAAATACCAACCAAAATTCCAACCAAAGCAACAACCAAAATACCAACCAGGGTAATACTCAAAAAAATCAAAGCAACACATCATCTAAGACCCTACCCTATCAAACATTGAATAATCACTGAAAGTTTATACCTTTGGGTCAATCATACGAATCCGAATTGAAAGAGCTTATTGCAGAAAATATTATCACTCTACCTGACACCTGAGATTTTGAACCCAAATTAAAATCATCATGGTGGAATGAAGCCCATTTTTATGAATTCCATCGATGCAAAGGTCACCTAACCAATAGTTGCATGCAATTGAAGCACAAGATACAATATTTGATTGATAATAAGATCATAAGGATAGAAGAGGCTCAAACAAACACTGATCATGGGGTATTCAAAAACCCTTTGTCAAAATATGACAAAGGAGAGTCTTCTAACACAAATGACAAAGTAAAGAATGTAAACTATGTTTAGGATACCATCATCCTTCATATTTCAATCGTTGAAGATCACACAAATGACATTGAAATCAATAATACACCTGATCCTGTTGCAACCAATTATTCAATTGACAACACCAACATCATCTCTAATCAAGTCCTCAATATCCAACAAGACATGGTTGTAACGGATAATCAAATTAATGTCATCAAAATCAACAAAAAAAAAGACAATGTGCATGTAAACTTGACCAAAAGGGCTCAAACCAAATATGTTTTGAAAGGCAGTGCTTACAAAGCACCTGCTACTACATCTCATCAATCTAACATTATCGATCAACTCCAAAAAATTCTCGCGCAAATATCAATATTGGAGCTCCTTAAAATCTCTCCCGCTCACAAGGAGATCTTGGAAAAATCCCTAGTCGATACAATGGTGCCAAATAATTCAGAAGTCTATGCTTTCCAAGCCATGGTAGGTCATCTAGTTGTTCCTCATTACTTATTCTTTTTAGAAAATGGTGACGTATCTCTCACCCATCCTCATAATGCAACCCTTCATATCGAGGTTCTAATCCATAAAAGTCATGTCAAGCATGTCCTTATAGATGGAGGAGTTGGTCTTAATATATGTACTTTAAAGCTTGTTCATGCACTAGGGTTCTCTTAAAATGCAATAGATGCAAGGAATAATATTACCATCAAAGCATATGATGATGAAGAAAGAGCTTCAAAAGGATTGATTGTATTACCAATTCAGAAAGATGTGGTTTGTCAAGTTTTGGATAAGGATTTGACATATAAAATACTCTTGGGCCATCCTTGGATCTATGAAATGCAAGTTGTGCCTTCAACATACCATCAGTGTCTAACCTTTTCTTGCAATGGACAAGAAATTACCATTCTTGTTGATTCAAATAGTCCTCAACATTGCAATACCCTTAAGGCCATCCAAAATGTATTTGTGCCTCATAATCGTGAAGCTTTTGATTCCATCACTGATATCCCCAACATCCATTGTCCAAGTTGTTAGCCTTATCCTCTAATGAAGAAATTCAATCAAGTTCATCATCCAAATAGCTAGAGAAAAAGGAAGAACCTAACCTCTTTGCATCTACCAATTTTGAAGCCTAGCTTAATACTCTGGCCAAACAGTTTGAAAAGAAATTCCAAGTCCAAGACAAAGGTGTGGCTGAATATTCCATTGAACAATCCCTCTACCTCTCGCAGTTAATGTCACCAAAATCCTATGGTCAACCATCAACCTCATCACAACCATCCTCACAATTGGTCACACTTTTCGATGGGAGATTCATAGAACTAGGCACCCAAGTAAAGGAATATGATGACAAAGATATTTTGAATTGGCTCTACAAGGATGAAACTGATTCTCAAGCAGCAATGACTAATGTCCAAACCACTCAGTATGGAAAAGGATTCTGAATCTTGGAAAAGATGGGATATGATGGATAGGGAAATATTGGGAAAAGAAAAGAAGGTATCATAGAGTGTATCCAACATGTTATAACCAATCCAAAAGAAAAAATAGGGTTGGGATATAAAGAGAATCAAAAGGATGAAGGAACAAAGGAGAACCTAAAGCAAAAAGTTGTTGAATGGATCCTACAGCTCCAAGCAAGTGATCACTATGAAATTGATTCCAATGAATATGAGTTGGATTCACTGTCAGAAGAATCATGTCATGATAAGGACATTGATGTGATATAAAAGTATACTCTCACACTCAAGGAAGGAAAAATCTCGGGTTTAATACCACTTGAATTAGGATCACAAAATATCGATGGTTCAAGTGAAGATGATCAAACTCCTAGCGAGACAGATCACTCGGAAGAGAGCAACATCATGGACCTCGACCTTGCCATAGTATTATTTGATGACAACATTTCCTTTAGGACCCTTATGACATCTGATCTGAACCCATCTGACGATCCCCTACCTTTACTGCATCTTGAACTCATATAGTGGGACCAAACCGAACCTATCAATATCCCCACCTTTTCAAATGATGAGTCCTTCATCAAGTTCCTCTATGCTGGTAATCCTAAAACAGTTTCCACCATTGAACATCATAGTGAAGCTCCATGATAGGAGAGTGCCAAATTTCCCAGTTGCAAATTAAATGAAACAAAAGAAAGATCTGATGGTGAAAACCATTCCATCGCAATATTAGATCAAGAAAGAGTAAAAATAAAGAGCGCATTCGACGGTGAAAACCTCTCCAAGGTGCCGAAGGATGGGAAATTTGACAATCTCCCAAAGCACTTCCAGGAAAGATCCAAAGTCACGATCGAGCCAAGATAGTCCATCAATATCGGCAATGCAGAACTAGTGAAAACTCTTCATCCAGCATAATCATTGACAAAACAAGAAAATCCCAGCTTTATCAGGTTCTTTGAAGAGAGACAAGTCAACTTTGTTTGGTCCTATGCAAAAATTCCAGGGATAGATCCATATATCATCATGCACCATTTATCCCTTCCTTCAGGAATCAAACCAATCAAACAAAAGTTGAGAAAAATGCATCCTCACATTACTCTATTGGTGAAGGAAAAACTAAAGAAGTTATTGGATGTCAGATTCATTAGACCCATTGACTATGCAGAGTGGATATCCAACATTGTGCCTATTTTAAAACCTAATGGTAGCATATAGATTTGCACTGACTTTAGAGACCTCAATAAAGCTTGTCCAAAAGATGATTTCCCCTTGCCAAACATTGACATCATTGTGGACTTAATAGTAGGTCATGGCATGCTGTCACTAATGGATGTCTTTTCTAGCTATAACCAAATCAAGATAGCTCCTGAACACCAAGACAAGACAACTTTCACCTACCTACCCATGGGGAACCTTCTATTGGAACGTCATGCCCTTTGAGCTGAAGAATGTAGATGCCACATACCAAAGATCTATGACAACCATCTTCCATGACATGATGCATACCTTCATAGAAGACTATGTGGATGACTTGTTGGAAAAATCTTACACTAGAGAAGGACATATAGAGATATTAGACAAACTATTCACTCGCCTAGAGAAGTTCAATGTTTGCCTCAATCCAAAGAAATGTGTCTTTGGGATAACGTCGACAAAGCTACTTGGGTATATAGTGTCAGAGAAAGTTATTGAGGTAGATCTTGCAAAAGTGAAAGCTATAATGGAGATGCCACCTCTGAAAAACATTAGTCAGTTAAGGTCCCTCCAAGGTAGATTCCAGTCAATCAAAAGATTCATATCACAACTGGCTGATAAGACCCATCCTTTTACTCATTTGTTGCACAAGAATTTTTCCTTTCGATGGGATGAGAAACGTGAAGAAAATTTCAACCAACTCAAGCAATACCTGATGAGTCCACCTTTTCTAGCACCCCCAACAGAGGGAAAACCTCTTTTATTATACATCACAACTACTGACCGATCATTGGGAGCCTTGTTGGCATAGGAAGGTTCAACAAGGAAGGAGAGAGAAATCTATTACATCAGTAGAACTTTAAATGGTTATGAGATCAACTATACATCCATCTAGAAAGCTCGTCTAGCTATAGTTTTTGCTACCCAACAATTGTGACACTTTATGTTGACTCATATAGTCAAACTCATAGCCAAGATAGATCCATTGAAATATCTCCTAAGCAAAGAAAATCTGATAGGAAGATTGGCCAAGTGGGTAATGGTACTCAGTGAGTTTGACATTCAGTATGTTGATAGAAAAGCAATCAAAGGGAAATCCATCGCCGATCAACTATTTGAGGCATTGATTCATGATGATCATCCCCTACATGTAGAATTTCTAGATGTAGATGTCCTAACAGTAACAACAAAGTAGTAGGTGTTGTACTTTGAGGGTTCCTATACTCAACATGGATCAGGAGAAGGAATTCTATTCATCACTCCCCTAGGGCACACTATTCTGAAATTCTATCGCCTGATGTTCCCTTGCACCAACAACACAGCCGAATATTAAGCACTTATCATCAGAATCAAGATAGTTGTGGAATGGAAAATTACAGAGCTACAAGTCTATGGGGATTCTCAACTAGTCATCAATCAGGTCAATGATGATTATCAAACCAAAGATGACAAATTGATGCCCTACAAGATAATGATTGATGACTTTAAGAAATTTTTTGTTGACATCAAATTTGGTCAAATTCCAAGGAGTGACAAAAAAGCTACTGATGTTATGACTACCATTGCTTCTTTGTTACAGATTCTAGAAAAATGTGGTTGTTATGAGTTCATGGTGGAACAACTGTTTACCCTTGCCTGCAATGACTCTGAGTCCCAAATCATTTTCCACCTAGACGATGTCGATACCTCCATCTACGGGATGATCTAAACTTACCTAAAGGATAATACCCTACCTCCCAATCTCTCCCGAAACCAAAAATGAAACTTCATCCACCAAGCTGCCCATCATACCCTTATAGTGGATGCACTTTACCATCGAGGTCTTGATGAAACTCTTTTGTGATGTCTAGAAAGCGATGATTTTGAAACAGGTATTTGAGACACTCAATCAAGTGGTCTAACCCTCGCTAATAAACTCCTTTGTTTGGGATACTACTGGCCGACTATGGAGAGAGAAGCCTTCCAATTTGCCAATACATGTTGAAAATTACAGTTCCACAGTAATCTTATCCATGCACCAACACAATATTTGTAGCCTTTTGCATCAGCATGGCCATTTTTTCAGTGGGGTTTGGATCTTGTGGTTAAAATTCTCCCATCTTCATCCAATGGAAATAAGTTCATCATCATAGCCACAGTATTTCATGAAGTGGGTCGAATCCATGCCTCCAATCACCATCATAGAGAAGCAAATCTCATCTTTCATCCTGAACTACATCATTTTTCGATATGGTATCCCTCAATCCATTGTCACTGACAATGGAAGACCTTTCAAGAATCGGGACGTGCAAGAACTTTGTGAAAAGTTTCACATCAAACATCGGTTTTCTACACCATATTAACCTCAAGGGAATAGCCAAGCAGAGGCCTCCAACAAAACTATCCTTAAAATCTTAAAGCAAATCATCAATGATGTTGGGCGTTACTGGCATGTTCAACTGAACCCTGCTTTATGGGCCTATCATATAAGCATCTGATCGCCCACAAGAGCCACACCATATGCACTTGTTTATGGATCTGAAGTAGTATTTCCCATCGAGGTTGAGATACCATCACTTCGGGTGTCCTTCAAAGGTCTCATTTCAGATGAAGATTACTGTTTGTCTAGACTACAGGAGCTAGAATTGTTGGATGAATGTCGTCAACTTGCACTGGATCACCTGAAAGCATACCAACAGAGAATTTCAAGGAGCTACAATCACAAAGTCAAACCAATGAAATTTCAAGTAGGTGATATAGTATTGAAAGAAAATCCTCATAATCAACGGGACCAAGAAAAGAAAGGAAAATTTGAGTCCAATTGGTTAGGTCCTTTTTTTGTGGTATTAGTCTTTGGATCGAGAGCATATCAGCTATCTACACTAGAAGGGGACCTTATCTGAAGAACCTATGAACAACCTTCTTCTGAAAAAATTCTACACATAATGCATCCAGTGCATGTTTAAAAGTCTTGAAAAAATCCTAAAAAGTAGAAAAAGTCCTAAAAAAATCCTAAAAAGCAGAAAAAATCCTAAAAAGCAAAAAAAGTCCTAAAAAAATCCCACCTAGAAAAATAGTTGCCTTGATGAAAACCTGGCAAACAGGCATCTTGGTGACAACATACAAATAAAAAAGATCAAAAAAATAAAAATAAATTAGAAAAAGAGAAAATACAAAAAGAAGAAGTGAAAAATCAAAAAAATGGTTGCCTTCATGAAAACCTTGCGAACAGGCGTCTTGCTAACAATAAAAAAATCTGAAAATCTGAAAAAGTGTAATAAAAATAAATGGTGAAAACCTGGTAAACGGGCACTATTTGTGATAGTTCGGCTTCTCCATCTATTCGAGTGTGTGTTGATCGTCCGCTTTTGCCATCATTGTGCATTCATGCCTATCTTGCAATGAGCTTCATGTCCATATTCGGCTATGGTGGTCGTGTCCTACCTTGGCTTGGTTCTCATTGCACATATCCATAATAAAATTTGGTTTGTTCTCGCTAGGGGCAAAATCTTGATCTCGCTGGGGGAAAATCACCGTTGAGCTTAAATCAGCAAGCAAGCAAACAACAACACAACCTTGAAAAAATTAGCAATCATGACAACCATCAAAAACATTGAACATCAATCAATCCAATCAATCATGCAAATCAAATTGAACATCAAGCCAAATCAAATCAACTCATCACTGAAGGATTATCTTCTGAATCATAGTTGGAAAAATGTTCAATTGATGCATCTTGATTGTTGTTATCATTTCTCAGTAGTACCTCGATGACGTCACAAACTAGAGGGGCCATGATCGAGAAGGATATTTTCTTTGTCTATTGTTTGTGAATCAATCATTACTACTGTGCAAATTGTCACGGGACATGCTCTACAAAGTATCATTGATGACATTCTGAGTTTGCATAGGAGCATGATTAACTCTTGTCTATTTATACAAGGGATACTCAGGTCATCTTGGCCTAATTATACTTAGATGCTTGTGTTATCTTGTACTACCAAATCTCAACGAAAGTTGTATGAAAGTTTTACTTAGGTCATCATGGTCTAATTATACTTAGATGCTTGTGTTATCTTGTACTACCAAATCTCAACGAAAGTTGTATGAAAGTTTTACTTAGGTCATCATGGTCTAATTATACTTAGATGCTTGTGTTATCTTGTACTACCAAATCTCAACGAAAGTTGTATGAAAGTTTTACTTAGGTCATCATGGTCTAATTATACTTAGATGCTTGTGTTATCTTGTACTACCAAATCTCAACGAAAGTTGTATGAAAGTTTTACTTAGGTCATCATGGTCTAATTATACCATCAATATTTGTACCAACTTTCAACATAATAAAATTCTCAATGATGATAATAAGCACAATGAATTGGATGGAAACATTGCATAGATAGGCTTGCATTCATTTTAGTTTTGCATTTGCTTTATAGATTTTTCCAAAGCTGGTAACTCTCAACATGATGTTATCTCTCACAACAAGATTGAGTATACTTGACATAACAAAAAATAAATCATTCATTTGCATTGACATTTTCATTCCATATCATTAGAAAGCACTGCCATTCATCCACTATCACAAATCATTCATGCATTCATTCGTTATAATATTTTCATCATGAAAAAATCCAAAAATAAAGTAATTTTCAAAATACCATCATCATTCATAATCCATATCATACATTGAGGTCATAATAAATGCATTCTTTCATTCATCCATAATCCATCCATAGATGCATTCATCATCAATAATAACATCATAATCCATTCATGATCATAATCCATTTGCATTCATGCATTTAGGTCACATATTTGCATAGAAAATACTAAAAATACATAAAAGTGCATTACATTTCATTTACATAATAACATTCATTACACATAAGAGCATAATCAACATCACATAGTGGCATAACATAAAATCATACATGCATTTGCATTCATCATCCATCCATACATAACCATCATTCATGATCATAATTCATTTACATAATCATCCATACATCTAGGCCATTTATTCGCCTCATGCAAAATCCCAAACAAGAGCATTATCATAAACCAATACATCTGCATGTATCATGTTCACAAGCTATTCATTCATTTATCATTTGGAATCCATGAACCATACATCCATACATTGAATAAAATCATACATTTTTCATTCCATAATAAAACCATTTATGCATTCATTCATCCATACATCAATATATATGTGAAAAATTACAAAAATATAATGCATATCATCTCATTTGCACATCCATCTCATTCATCATCATAAATGCATCCATGACATAATCATAAAGAACATGGCATAATCACATAGAACATAAATTAAATGCATCCATCCATAATAAAAACATCAACACATAGATATCATCAAACGCCGCTACATATCATATAATCTCAAAATAATAATATGTCAAGTATACAATGATATCAAATGAACTGAGAAATAATACATCAAAAATGTGGCAAAGCCAAGTCTCTGAATCAAAGTACAATAAATCAAATGTGACTACGTGATCCTGTGGTACTACCCCCAAAGGTCGCAAGCCTCTCCCAAACACCACTTGCCCCTGATGGTCCTGTCCCTGGTCGAGCTCCGCCTGGCAGTCCCCCTAGAAGTGGTTGTGTCACACCTGTGTTGGTGGTACGGGACTGAGAGTGATTGGATCTAAATTGAGCATAGTTGACCCTCTGCTTTGTGGATACTGCCTCATGGTACCTACCCCTATAGTACTCTGCCTCTTTGGAAAACTCTCTCAGATCTCAAATGGGGTCACCTATACCAGCCCCCTCGATAGTTGTCTAGATCTTGTCTGCCACAACCACAACCTACTCTCCCTATCTCCTGGTGGCATATCTCTTAGTGGTAAGGGTGGATACCTAGGCTTGCAGTTGTACCATCTACCCCTGTACCTATAACTATGTTGGTGCCTATGTCTGTAGCTGAGTCAGTGCCTGGGCTAACTGTGCTTGCAATGTCTGTATTTTCCCCTGAAGTGTCTGCACTTGAGCCTGTAATCTGGCTATCTTTGTTTGTTGCCTCTGAGAGGGCATCCTAAGAATTACTAGCCATTGTCTGTTGAGTTTTGACCTCCTCCTCTTGAGGATGACCCCAAAATCCAACACATCTCTCTATCCCCTCCATCATCTCCCCCTCCATCTCCTCCATCATCTCCCATATCCTCCTCACCACCATCTCGTCTCTGCTGCACAATCAACCCTACCCTCCTCTCGACCTCTAAAATGGGTGCAGGCTCATCCGGATTGGATATCCATGGAAATGGGTGTGTATGAAAATACTCGACATAATCTACCATCATCTGTCCATCCACTATCTCCCTGAGGTACTACCACAAAATTGATTGTAATTCATAGTACTTTGCACATGCTACATCATAATCAAGGGCTAGCCTCCACTCTGGAATATCATGGCATCGTTGAACGTGGTGTGCTACCCCCTGAGGCATCCCCTGGATCTTGCCATACTATCTGTACAATCTGCCAAAAATAAACCTCTTGAGAATGTATGTCGTCCTGCCAATCAAATACCTACTGCATAATACATAAGGCATTTTTATGTCATCCTTAGGCCATACCTCACAATCAAGATATGGCTGCCATATCAATGTATCCAAATCATCGAGTACCCTCCTCCAATATTCCAATTTTCCCAGCTTATGTTGGACAAGTGGCCCTGTGTAACCAAAAACATATAGTCATCCTATTGGTTGAACCCTGTCTCTCACTAGTCGTGTAATAGCTATGTGCTCCTAGGCCCAGAGCTGTAATAGTGTACATCCTGCTACAAGACTGCTCACCCGAAGATAAAATACCTGGTGAAAATAATGATATAAGTGTGCCAACATGCATGAACCCCATGTATATCTAGTACCATGGGAAATCATACTATAAAAAATTCGGCCCCACCCAACTGAAAAGCCCTTCAACCTACGGTCGGGGCAAAGAAATCCTCCAATGAATCCTACTAATACACATGGCAAGGGCTACCCGGAAGTAATCAACTCCTGCCAAGGAATCTCATACCCAATGAATTTATCATCATGGAAAATATGTAAAATGGCATCAGTCCCCTCTGCTCCTCGTGATCATACACCACTAAGTCTCCCACGACTGGTATCCTCAAAATGAGATAAACATCCTCAGGGGTCACATTAATCTCTCTAGTCACCAAATGGAAGGTGTTGTGGTCACTATGCCATCGCTCTGCAAGTGTCATCAACATCCCCCAGTTAATTTGGTACTGGGGCATGTCAATCAAAGAGGTAAGACTGCACTAATCAATAATGGTAAGATCTGTTGAAGTCAGTTGTGGGATCATGTCCCATGTCTGCAGAAAGCACTCTCGAACCTGTAAGTTCCCTAAGCCACCCTCCTAGAATTAAATTAAAACATCAAATCAACACATCAATCGAATCAACCTATCAATCAACATTTCATTTAATCAAATCAGCTCACGTGAGATTTTGATCAAATCTCGAGGAGCAACTATCCTATCACTCAACTCTCATTTGTCATGAGATCGATCAACATCAATCAACCTATCATCGTTCCTCACCTATCATGAGGATGGTCATCAACCTATCAATCAACATCATCCTATTATCGACTGATGTGATCATCAATCATCAAAATCTAGGAGGAATCCTTCAAAATCTTCATTTTTGACTCAATGTGCTAAAATAGAGTTTCTATGCGCTAATCTATTGGATGTGCTAGAAAATCTAACAGATGCGCTAGAAAATCTAACAGATGCATCGAAACAGGGTCCTGATGTGCCATTTCTTGGATGCGTTGGAAAACGGATACATTGGAACAAGGTCCCGATGCACTATTTCGCAGATTCGTTATTTGACCTACTCTATGCGCGACATTATCCTATCGATGCACTAAAAGCCCAATGCGCTAATCTAACAACCTAATGCGTTAAAGCGGGTTCCTGATGCGTTAACCTAATTTTGGACCCTAACCTAACCGGATGCGCTACTACAGGTTCCCTATGCACTAAAGTGGGTTCCAGATGTGCTAAAAGTCTAACCTAATGCGCTAAAACGTGTAAAAATTCAAAATTTTAAATGCAAAACGGTGGGAAATTTGAATTTAAAATTTGAAAAAAGTGGTTTTTAGAGTACATACCAGAGGTCCGTATGCGGTTGGACGCCAATGGTGGTAAACTCGCTCGAATCTATGAGTGTCGCACAAAATCCTATCCATCTTGGCTCTTCTCTCTCTCAAGTTTTCAAAATGCACAAGTTACAAATGAGCTCTTTTTTACCCTTTTTGACCTTTTAAAGGTTAATTAAGGGGTAATTATTGTGGCATTAATTTATTTTTTCAAATGGGCATTTTTAATCAACTAATCTCCAATGTGGTTGAACTCTAATCGTTATCAGGAGATAAATCAAGTCATCCTCATCAAATCTAACAATCATTAGCATATCAATGAAAAATCATTTAATCAACAATTTTTTTTCTAAATCATCAAAAATTCAAAATCCCTGATTTATCTCTTGAGGGGGCATCCTTTCATCATCACTGCAAAATCAGCGTCTGGGGCATGTCAAAATTTTAATCATCACGGTCGGAAAAATTATTCTTTGAAGCAAGGCGTCTGTGCACATCACTTCAAAGAGGGGAAAAATGTATGCACTTAAAAATGGTCTAAGCACGAATTAATTAAATACTTGTTATTAATTAATAAAATCTTAAATCTTCTACTTATAAATAGATTGCAAAATTTATTTATATAGTTCACTTCTAAATATTCTTCTTATCCAAAATTATATTCTTCTTAAATTAATTAAATGCACAAATAAACTAATTTTTCATTTAGTTAATTTTCCCTCTTGCATTTAAATTTGAATTTTTAATTCAAATTGGTTTCTAAAATTATTTTCCTCTTAAATTGGTTAAATGCACAAATTGACTAATTTGTCATTATGCTAATTTCCCATCTTCATTTAAATTTGAATTTTAAATTCAAATTAGCACATTTCTACATATTCTTCTAACTACCTTCCACCTCATCTGCCACCTCACCATGTGTCACATGAAATTGAATTTTCTAATATGTAAAATGTGGATTTTTCATCAAAAAACTTGTAACAACTTTGAAACCACCTTGGACACATGACTTCTTCTTTCCTTTGATTCCCTTCAACACTTGGCAAATTGTTCTCTTGTAGGGAACCACCTCCATGATTCTCTCCAACCTCTTCGTGCTCAACCGTTGATGTTGTGGGATCACAATCTCAACCATTCATCGTTGCCACATCATTCCCAGCTTGGAAAATTCTATAAATAGAACACATTTCTACAACTTTTGAACAAGGAGAATTTGACAAGTTTATGTTGCAAAAATCTCATTACAAATTGGAGAGAATTTTAGTGAGCATTGTAGTTGCACTTTTCATTTTAGTTCATTTAGCTTTATCATGGTATTTTAATTCTAGCATTTTAGTTTCTTGCATCTGCTATACAACATTTACTATTAAATTTACATCATTAGTTTTAGCATCATTTCAATCACAACAACCTCTCATCATAGATCATTCAACAATTTATTTTCAAAAACACAAAAATATAAGGATGTAGGCATTTTAGTTTGCATAACATAATAGTTGCTCGTTTCTTAGGTTGTCATTTCACATATTCATGTGCAACAAATAATTATGAGCATGAATTGAGGAATCACCAATATATAGGGCAATAGAATGAGTTTGAATGCATGATTGTAATAGTTTGTTTTATTATTTCTCCTTCATTAGATGTAATACATTTAATTGCTTGTGTGTTGTTTAGTTATGAATAATTACTCTCACTGACACATTAAAATCACACACACTTAGAACCCTAGCTCCTTGATCCTTTATGTCAACTCACCTTTTTGAGTCACATTTTTGGCCATCCCTTTACTTGGGTACCTTTTCCTTGGTATCCTTGATCATGAATTCCAAAATTTCCTTGTAAAATTTTTGGAGTTAGATATGTGGTGATACTCCTAATATGGTACATGTTATGCAACATCCTTGAACTTTGATCATCAAATTCTCCCACTATATCACTTTATTATGATTGCAAGTTTAGACTTACCCCAACCTGAATACCTAAAGGGATGAATTCCTTGTTACCTTTGATCCATGACTCTTGATAAATTCCTTCACATGTCCTTTTACATTGAGAGATGTGATAATACTTATTTATTATATTTTATCATGAAGTATGTCATACACTTGATACTTGATAATGTTATGGGTTATGAGGTATTCTTGACTACCAATCCCCAAAACTCTAAAACTTCTACATTTTATACTATTCACTACTACTTACCTCCTTGCATGGCCTATAATGACATTAATAACCTAATAAGACCCTACAATAACCCAATCAAATTATCCTAGAAAAAAAAAATTATTCTAAAGGCACATATTGAAATGGTAATAAAATATTAATACAACCATCCTATAATTAATATGGTGATTAAATTTTCATGCTTTGATAGTCTTCATGTCATCTCTTGGCTATTATTTTAGTATATTTTCCAAGATTTTCTCCACCCTACATGTTGGTTTTTTAATTTTCCCACCCAGTATCTTATAAAAATCTAAAGAATAGCCAATTCAGATGATTAATTTGTTGCAAGTATGAAGGTGTTGTCATTGATGTCAACTATGTCATGGAATTTGGTTATTGATTGTAGATGTCAAGGATATTTAGAAAATTGTAATAAAGAAGGTCTATAGGTATTCAATGTATGCTTCAGGATGTGATCTATATTACTACTATGCTTGTATAGATTTGAGGTATTGTTCATGGTTGTTGGTAGTAGCTATATCCAGAATTTGGGCTTCTAGATCATTGTACAGTGCAAGATATCTTCACTAGGATGTGAACTGTGCATGTCAGTGTGTTTGGTGGTTCTCCGAGAGAAATTTCATTGCTCCAGATTTCTTTGTATTTTGGTTTCTTGACTTGCAGTTTTGAGAGTAAGTTGATGAGGTCGTGTTCAACTGAAATTCATTTTCTGAAAATATTGGACCGAGTTAAGGATGTGTGTGCTTAATTTTTTTATGTCTTTTGCATTGGTGTTGGTCGACCTTGTCTTAAAAACTACTTACGAAGTTCATGGAAGCATGTTGAAGCATGTTGGAACTCATTTAGGTCCTCATTAAGTATATGTTTGGGTCGCCCTCATTCTAATTTCACCGTAGAATATTTTGGCACCAACCTAATTTGAATTTATAAATACAAATGGTGTATGGCCGAACTTGGATGGGTTTCAAGGTTGAAGACGGTATAAATATAAGTTGAGATGTTGATGAAAGATAAGATAGATGAAAGATAGATGTGAGATATGTATGTGAGATACAAGTTTGAGCATATCAATATGAATTTCATGTTAGGGTTTTGAAGGCAGTGAGGTGAAGGCATACAACATATTTCATGTGAGACTGCAAGAGTGTGAGTGAATTGTGGTGGAATATTTGTTGCATTGAAATAGTTTTCTCTCCATGAAAATACTCTTCTATATTCTTTGTAATTTTGTGGTAGTGAGCGTTTGTATTTCGTTTTAGAATTATTTATATTGTGAGCTAATCCTCACTGTGGTTTTTCCCTCATTGGGTTTTCCATGTAAATCTGGTGTTATTGTGTGCATGGTTTAATTACTTTTAGTTTTTGTTTCTGCATTTAGTGATTAAACACATTAACAGAGTAAAGGTTTTATGAATGCTTATTGTTCTAACTTTTGGTGAAAGTTTTAAAGGTTAAAAATTGTTCCAACTAATTCACCCCCCCTCTCATTTTTCTTGTTCAACAATTGGTATTAGATCTTGGTTCCTTGGAAGAGCTTAACCACTTAAGGAATTTTTGAGATTACGAACAAGATAGTTATTGAGTGCCCTAAGTTCGATGGCACCAACTACACTTTCTGGAAGATAGATGTAAGGATATCTGGAATATTGTGCATATGATGTTGAGAAATCTTATAAGACTCCCTACACTACTCCTGCTAATGGTTCAAGTATTATTGATGAGATCAAGGCGCATGAAGTAAAAAATAAGGAAAAATTTATTCTAAAGAACATTCTTTCACATTCCAAATTAGTTAAAGTTATGAATCTAAAGATTGCTAAAGAGGTTTGGGATACATTGGAAAAGATCCATGAAGGATATAAAAAGGTTAAAGAAGCAAAGTTGCAAAACTTGGAGGCACAATTCGAGATCCTACGAATGACAGAATATGAGAATATTAAATCCTACGTACAAAGAGTGGATGAGCTGGTAGGTGGAATGTGAGGACTTGGTGCAGAAGTGGATGAATCCAGGATGGTAAAAAAGATACTTAGAACTCTCCCTGACGCATATAGTGAAAAGCACTAGTATAGAAATAAAAATATATGACTGAAAAAGCTACTAAAAAAAAATTATAAATGACTAAACTTGGTCACGTTACCATTGGTAGTTTATTGCCAGTCACCTATAACGTGACTAGATCTATGACTAAACCAATTTTAGTCATTTATTGGTTGTTTTGATTGATCGATTTGGTAGTATATTTATTTGTTAATTTAGTCATTGATTTAGTCATATATTTAGTCATATTATTCATTGAGCTTGGTCACATGACCATTAGTAGTTTATTTCCAGTCATTTATTTAGTCATTTGATCAATTTGGTCATTAATTTAGTCATATTTATTCACTGATTTTTGTCAATTGGTACTATATTTAGTCATATTTATTCACTGATTTCTGTCAACTGGTAGTATATTTAGTCATATATTTTTATTCATATTTATTCACTGATTTCTATCAACTGGTAGTATATTTAGTCATATATTTTGTCATATTTATTCACTAATTTCTATCAACTGGTAGTATATTTAGTCATATATTTTCAATCATATTTGAAGATTTAAACGTAAAACACATAAATACACATCATGAATCATCAATTGCACACAACAAGACAACCATTGAGAAGGCAAAATTGGTGAACTTTATTAATACAAAAAATATGTTCTAGTTACAACTTAGAAATAGAGTATTATAATTTTTATTTTCAGTCACAAGACTAAAAATTTGAGTTACAATATTGCACAAAAATGACTGCAAGAAAGAAAATTCTCCAAAAAAATTATGCAATGATGGAAACACATGCTTGGATCCCTTTAATGCTATGGAATAGAAGAAAAAAGAATCGTTTATCTGCCACCATAGTGAATCCATTATTTTGTCCTCCTCAATTTTGGGTGCATTCAAATTTCCATCAACATGACTTAATCTTGTCTCCTTGATTTAATTTATAAGTTCTCCAATAGGTAGTGAGTTGTTTTTAATTCTTGCAACATTATATAATCTCTTGTCAAAATTTGTAACTGAATCAATTGCCTCTAAATTTGATTGTAGCAATGGCATATGTCAAAGCCGCTTCTTCCTCATTTTTTGCCAAATTGAAAGAGCCAACAAGTTCACCACAACTATTAGGCGATTTACTTAATGGATAAAATTATTTTATAAGCAAAATATATAGTAGATTTTTCATGTTCGGTGTACTCACTGTATGTTCCCAAATATACATCTTTGTTTCCATTAATTCTTCCAATTCTAGACTGTCACTTTCCTTTTTGATGGTGTTTGAGATATGTTATAGATTTTACCATTAGAGTGCAACTTTTCCTACAAATTTTTATTCAATAGCCATTTCTATAGTCAGAACAAGATCTCAAAATTCTAAATAAACTTATCAATTTAAATATAGACCCTGTTACTCCATGGTACACTGATGTGCCTCTAGTAAAGCCACTACTCCTATATCAATAGATTATTATATATTAGCACCATACATGAAAGTAATCCAATACAATATCTTACTCAAACTAAATCTAAAACATTGTCATATACCTTATGCTAACCCCAATGTGTATAAATTTTTTGATGGGTCATTTGAATATGAATAAATTTAAGCTAGGGAAACTCTTCATGTATTTAAAATTTTAAGCTTTCTATACCAGTGTACCCTTTCTTATTCTAATAGAAATTCATATATGCACTGTCAGTTCCAGAAACAAAAGCTCCACTGCCATAATTTAATCTAAAAGACTTTAATGGAAAGAATTTTGATACATTTTGAGATAATTAATATAGTCTATAGTGGTCATCTATTTCATGACTTCAAGATCTTCTTTGTATTTATCTATCTACATAAAACATGTCACTTTAATAGTATTATGCAAAGGTAGATGTGTGCGTAATCTAGAATAATAAATAGTGGTATATGCATACCCAATGTAAAATTCTTACAGGAAAATTTGTTGTGCTTTTTTCATCCCAATACTTGAGAGAAGCCTTATCATAAGCTCTTAATGCTTTCAATTCAATGTCATAGCCACCTAAAATTACATCAACCCTAAGTTAAAACTTCAATCCAATCTAGTTTAGTTGACAACTAAATGTAAAATCCCAGAGACTAGAGTATCAAATCAGTATTTAAATGCAATTCTTAACAACTTCAATATATCTACAAAAAGATAATGCCCACCCAAATATACTATTGAAGATTTCAATGGATGTCCAAATTTGAAGGATGACAAGGTCACACACAATTTTTTTAGCATTAGTATCTAGATAAAGACATCTTAGATCTATAAACAACAAAGAAAATGAACTGCTCCAAAAAACTAATGAAAAATACTAAAAAATACTCTAAATAAAAGCATTAGGGTTCCATAGTCTATTATAACTGTAATTAGGATTCAAGTTCCATAGTCTATTATAATTAGGGTTCTACAGTGTATTATAATTATATTTATAATTTTTTGATAAAACTACATAATATGTTTTATGATCAACAGTTCAAGTTAAAATTAAAATAGTGATACATGGACAATATTTCTTATGGTAATATAAATCCTTTTAACATACCTTGTCCTCCCTTTTGTTTGTGACCTCCTCTAATGAAGTTTTTGTCCCAAAAATGGGCTTCATATCTCCCTGTCCATTTATGTCTGTAAGACAAAAGGTCAAAGAGTTGCAGCCAACTATAATGCTTTGGATGTTATTAGTATGATTGATATTGAATCGTGGACTGGACGGTCTGATACCTTATGATTGAAGATCTTGTATCAATGGGGAGATATGGATCTTGTTTCCACTAATCTACCCAAAGAAAGCCATATGCTAATATTTAGCTTATGAAATACACTTAGATATTTGATTTCTTGTTTCATGTGCCTCGAAATAGGTGCACTAGATCCTTGAATGGGATTAACATAGATTTATTCAGCAAGAAAAAGAGACTAATTCTATATGATTTTGCTTTATAATTCATCCCAATGCTGAGATTGATTGTTATTAGCATTGGGATGAATTATAAAGCAAAATCATGCCTGTTGAATAAATATGTGTTAATCCCATTCAAGGATTTGGTGCACCTATTTGGAGGCACATGAAATAAGAAATCAAATATGTAAGAAAATGCAACCAATGGGTGTAAAGCCCAACTCCTCAACCTTTGAAAGCATCCTTCTTGTGTGTGAACTGGAGCTTTGGATGAGGAAGTTCTTTCAAATCCAATAGAATAATCATTACAAGTCATCAAAGCCAACAAAAAAGATACCAATATATAAATGATTAAAAAAAAAATACAATCAAAATACTAAAATCAATAATTAAAATCTTACTACACAACAACCATCTTTGTAGATTCAATTGCTTCATTAACCGTTTAATTATCAATAACTCACTATCCTTCCAAATACATCTAGTCATCCACCCTCCACCACTACACTACTATATACAAACTAGCCTGTCATGGTATGGTGGTATTTGTCGCTCTACCGCACCAAGCCTCGTACACCATTGCGGTGTGGCAATGACTATATCGCACCACCATAGGATAGCTTCAACCATCGTCGTGGGGTAGTGGTAACCACCGCTATACAACACCAATCAACATGAAGCATCATGGGGTGGTGGTAACACTGCACTATCACAAGCTCAATCTAACACCTCTGCGGGGTAGCAGTAAGTATCGCTTAACCGCTAGTCACTCCATGAGATACTATAGGATGGTGATAAAGGCCTGAACTATCACTTGGTGTAATCTAACTTGATGATGACCAAGTTAGGGGTCCACCAGTGAATTTGAGGCACATAATTCCAACACGTAAATGCCATTAATTTTCCAAAACAAATACACATGTATCATACTCAAGTCACTTAGGCAAATAGGGCATGTGAGACTTCCCACAAAACCAATTCAAAATTAATAAGGTGTAAATATATGGCTCTTTTAACACTGTAATTAAGGTGTAAATCAAAAATATATAAGCAAGATGTGGAATAGCTACCAAAAATTGCAATCTATAAATCAAGCACTACTTAAAAGGCAACAAAAAGAGAGATTGCAGTAGAAATCCTGGCCAAAAGATAAGACTATTATTTAAAAATCAATAAAAGGAAAATCTTAAACTTGTATAACAGTATAGAACACCTAACCACCCAGTATACAAAGAAACTTTTTTATACAGATCTTGATCATGGGACATCCATAAAAGCATAACAACATGGATTTTGTTGTCATATATTATAGTTACAAGTTCCTTGCTAGGCATACATGAAAATGTGAAAGCATAGACAATTCATATCAAGCCAAATGTCAAAAAGTATAATTAAAAAGACAAATCCTTACAATTGGACCAAGAAGATTTATGATTTTATCTTTAGAATGTAGGAACTTTCTCGGTCGGAGCTTCACAACCTCAAATTGGATCCCTAATTGGACCAAAAATTTTATGATTTTATCTTTAGAATGTAGGAACTTTCTCTGTTCAATATTCATGACCTCAAATTGGATCAGAAACTGGATAAGCAGATTTATGACTTTCTTTGTCCACCGATGTTTGTATTCCTATACTCCAGTTTTTTTTTTTGAGCAAAAACACTCAGAAGTGTTTCAGGCTGGCTGAAAGTACTCTCCAACCTGGTTATGTCACTGATAGCAATTCAAGTTTTCTTGAACCATCCATACCCAAACGTTGCATCACAATCTATTCTTCCTGCACATAAGAATGCCACATATTAACCCCTTCTAAATAAATTATTTAATCATCATAAAACCATAATTAATAAATCATTTTAGTTTCAGAAAGAATTTGATGTCATTTACTATCAAAACAAAAGCTTTATAAATCACAAAAAATCCATGAAGGCTCCTAAATGTAGCTTAAAGCAAGTTTACGAGATGGGTTTCAGCATAAGAAGCTTTCTACTACAACTCTCAATGAATGTATTATAAGGAGAAAACAAAATTATTCACACTCCAAGTAATGCAATCAAACATTTATTCCAAAAGTATGTTAGCGGGAGTTAACTAAAAATAGAATAATTTTTTGCTTGGTTTTTGTAGACACTTAAAAAGTCTTGATTGATACTATGCATCTGATTCTGATAAATTAACACCACTTCTTCTGAAATCACTTTGAACTAACCAATTAATTAAATAATCAACATTATTTAGTTAAATTCAGTAAATTTAGCTATTAATCAAATAATTAATTGTATTTGATTAATTCACCCTTCTTCTAACTAATATTCATCATGTTTAATTAAATCAAACCATTTAATTAAATCCCCCTAAGTCCTCTCATTTGATTAAATAAATCAAATCAAATGTCACAATCCCCTAACCCATTCAAATTAATTAATCCTAAATCACTTTCTAATCAACATTAATAAATGTTCTGCAAGTTTCCCGCTCTGGCTATTTTTTTGAATTTTTGGACCCTGTCGTGATTTGACTGTTTCAATGGGATGGTTAGGAGGGGGGCCCGAGAAGGATCCCCACTCCAAAAAATTTGTCCTCTTGTCTGGATTTGTGCCTATTGTGGCACTATCCAACTCTTTTGTTCCCATCATGACGTCCCCTCCTCATACTTCTATCCTTTCCCCTAGGGAAAAGACTAGGGGGTTTTCTAGAAAGTCGCCCACTTCCTCTGCTTTCGGGCTTGACTCTTTCTTCTCTATGGAAGAATCGGTTTCCTATGTGGAAAAACTGGTGGGTTTTGACTTGTCAGCCTTGGGTAAAAGATCATTGGAATCTGCTTCCTACTCAGTGACAGGCTAGGAAGTAGATGTACCAAAAAATTTGATGTTAAAGGTAATGGACAATCTCAAACTAGCACTAGTCAAAAAGTTTTTGGCGTATAGGCCAAACATTGAACTGGTTTGTCGATGGGTTGCTTCCACTTGGAATATTAAATGCAGTGTTACCATAAATGTGTTGCAATTATGAATGTGTTTGGTGGTGTTTTCATTAATGTTTTCATTGATGTTAACATAAATTTGTGTATTTGCCAATTGCTTTTGAGAAAATTTGAGAAATAATGAAAGAAAAATTAAAAGTGTGTTATGAGTGTGCTCTGGTATTATGGTTCACATTTCTCCTATATTGATCCTATGCCTATGTAGATCTATAGGTGTGTTCATAAGCTTTAATGAATCATATATACTGAGTTTCATCTTTTGAGTTGATGGAGAGTAGAAGATATGTTCACCGGTGTGTGAACTGGTTTTCCAAAACTATTTGTTTGTGGACTGGGATAAAAATTTTGGCTCTACAATCTTCTGATATTTGGTTTCAGATCTTGCAGTTCTGGGAGGTGACTGTTTGTGATGGTTTTTGTGTTCTGACAGAATTTCTTGTGATTTGGCACTCCGGAAGATCTGCTCCAGATCTCCCGTGTTTTACTGGCGGGCGGGGTTGGACTGGTGAAGAGTTCTCTAAAAATGAAGTTGGTTGTAACTGTTGTGGATGTATCTGAGATGTTCTCAGAGATGGTAAAATGACTGGTAAAGAATGTTGAGTGATTCACATGTGATTATCTTTCTGGACATGTGTGTACTTCAAAGATCATTGGTGTTTTCATTAGGTTTGACCAACCTAGTGTTTACACGTTACATTTGGCTTTTGCATCGATTTGAGAAAGCGTGTGCGAGCATAAAAATTTTATTTGGGTCCTAAATTAAATATTTAATTGGTCCTCTCTCATTCTCATCCACCATGGGAATATTGAGTAGCCGACCTGGTTTGAATTTGTAAATGAAATTGTATAATCGACCTTGGAGAATGTTCTTGAGGTTGAAGATGGTATAAAAGCAAGTTAATTTGTAGCGAATTTCATATCCATCCATCCATGAATCAAACAAGTGACTGAAGTGTGCAAACAAGTGCAAAAATTAGATAGTGGAAGAATGCATTAAGGCAATAGTACTTTAACCTGTTAGATTCCTGAAAGCAGTAAGCTAATGGTATCTACATTCTTCTGATCAGGTTACGAATGTGTGGAACCATAATGGTGGATATTCATTAATATCTTTTTGTTTTTATGTAGGTAGTAAGCCTCCTTTCTGGACAGTGAGTCCTTCTCAAGGCAGTGAGCCCTTAATCTGGGTAGTGAGCCTTTGTATTTGGGTAGTGAGCCCTTGTATCCAGTATTGCATTACTACTATATTATGAGTTAATCCTCACCATGGTTTTTCCCTCATTGGGTTTTCCATGTAAATTTGGTGTCTTTGGTGTTCTCTTTCTATTATTTTCATTTCATGTTTACACTTAATAATAGATTGAAGTTAAGGTGAAAAGACTAAGCTTAAAATTAAAGAGATTTGATACAATTGATTCACCCCCTGTCAATTGTCTTGTGCATTTCAACAAAATGCAATGCCGAGAGGTATTTTCCTTTTCTCTTTTATGGTTTACAAAGATATGCTGAAATTTTTAACGGGTGGTCCTTGGGTATTTAAATCGAGTTTTAAAAACTTTCCTACCCTCTACAAATGGAAATCGGGATTTGACCCATCGACTGACCTAGGTGCCTCATCTCCAAGTTGGGTTCACCTTTCGGGCCTTCCTCTGGAGTTCTGGGAGACGATAATTTTAAAAGGAATACCCAAATCCTTTGGAATTCTTCTGGATGTTGATAATATCACTCAAGAAATATCTAGACTGGTGTATACCCATATTTGTGTTAATGTGGTTGTGAATACGATATTACCTTCCTTAATCCTTCTTAAGTCCAAATTTGGAAACTGGACCTAGCCCCTGAAATATGAAAATGCCCATCTCTTCTACTAGCAGTGCACGAAGTTTGGACACCTCATTGACTCTTGTGGGAATAAACCTATCGAGGGCACTTGTGAAAAGGAGAAACACCAGATAGTGGAACTCTCTGCTCATGAAATGGCTTCTGTAACTCAGCCTTCTACTTCCCCAGTTAAGTTGATGCTTGTTCCCCAACTGAAGGTTGACCCTGTCTCAAGCCTGGAGGTTATTTCTAAACCTTTTGTTACTAATCAATCTATCTACCTGAACCTTGAGGTCTCAGCCCCTGCTTCCACTCTCCCTACCCCAAGCTTTCCAAAATTGGTGACGTCAAAAGATGGGGATGTAGATTCTATTGAGATTGAACCTAAGGAAGGACCGCTTTTGGAGTAAAACAAGTTGGCTCCCTAGGCGAAGGTATAGTTTTCTAGAGAGGGAGAGGAGCTTGAAGAAGGCGATTATGTACACCCTAAAGCAAACTTGTCTCTTAAAGATATGCATTTCCTTTCCCATAAGGGGGTAGAAAATATGAGTGACTATTTGGATCTACTAGGCTTTCCTCTTTAGTCTAGTGATAAAGACGATGAGGAGTGGTTTCAAGCACCAATTAAACCTAAAAATAAAAAGAAGCCAGATGTTGGGGGGGAATAAGGTGGGTAGACCTTCCCAAAAGGACTCTAGAACTAAAGATATAGTGAGGGATGTAGCTATATGAAAACAAAGAACTCGGGACTTGATCGCAGGATCGAAGCCTAAGAAGAAGTAACCTTGGTTGCTTTTGGGGGAGAGGGTGGTGCTATATAGAGTTTTTTCCATGAATTTTATTTCTTGGAATATAAGGGGCCTAAATAGCTCGTATAAACAGTTCCTAGTGAAAACCTGTATTCTTGACAATAAAGTGGATGTTCCCCTCCTTCAGGAAACTAACATGAAGAAAGAGATGTTTAACAAGGCTATTTTGTGCATCTGGCCTAGTGCAAACTATTTTGTTAGTGAGGTTGAATGTGCTTCAGGATTTATAGATACTCTTTGGATTCCCTAAAAGCTAAAAGGAACCTTGTGTGCTACTAGAAGGAATAGTTTGATGATTACCCTTGAAGATTTGGCTTCCTAGGAGATCTGGAGCTTAATTAACATCTATGCTCCTAACTTGAGTAGGGATAAATTTTTGCTTTGGGAAAAACTATGTGATGCTATCTCTCATAAAAAAGATGGCCATTGGATGTTTGGATGATATTTTAACTCTCCTCTCCTTCCTTCAAAGAAGTTTGGAAGGTTGGATGACTATTCGAATAGTATGATGGAGCTTGCATACTTTTTTAACTCAACTAATCTAATTGATATTACCCTCCAAGGAATGAAGTACACTTGGTCCAATAGAAGGAATGGAAACCATCTAATCCAAGTTAAATTAGATAGGTTTATGATCTCTTCCATTCAAAATATCTTCCAATTCCTTTCTCTTTCTGCTCTTCCAAGGTCTGGCTCTGACCATAATGCTTTGGTGCTTAAAAGAAATGTGGATTTAAATAGGGGACCTTTCCCTTTCAGATTTGAATTAATTTGGATTCTCCACCCTAATTTTTTTGATCTTGTTAAAAACTAGTGGGAAGAACTAATAATCGGAACTCCTATGTATTGCCTAGTGGAAAATTGAGAAGAATAAAAAAAAGAGTAAAAGGGTGGAATAAGGTGACCTTTGGTAATATCTTTAAGATAAAGAAAACCTTGGGAAACAACTTAAAATAAGTTCAGGACATTATGGAGGCTGGTCAGGTGGATGAGGAGATATGTGCTAAGGAAAGAGACCTCGGATCTCAATGGTATAAGATAAACAAGAAGGAAGAGAATTTTTGGAAACAAAAGTCACATGTTCAATGGCTAATTGAAGGGGATAGGAACACAAAATTCTTCCACCAATCCATGTTGAAACACAAAATTAGAAATAGGATCAGACCGCTTGTCAAAGAGGATGGTTCCATGGTTTCCATGGAAAAATAAATTGCTCAAGAAGTTTTTAACTTCTTCTCTTCTCACCTTATGGATCTTGGTAATGTAAATTAGGTACATGATGATTTTCTTGAGGTGATCCCTAAAGTTATTTCCGATGTATATTTAAATATGATGACTAATGCTATTTATATGGAAGAAGTTAAAAAGGTTTTTTTCTCTTTTAGGGCTTTAAAAGCTCCTGGCCTGGATAGGTTTCCTCCTGCCTTTTTCCAGACCTAGTAGGAAATTATAAAAAATGACCTTTTCAATGTTGCTAGAGATTTCTTCAGGTTGGGAAGGTTGCTTAACCAATTGAATGCCACTTTTTTCCCTTATACCCAAAAATGTTAAAGCCTCTTCTATGAAATATTTTAGACTTATAAGCCTTTGCAATACAGTTTATAAAACCTTCTCTAAAATTTTGGTGTTAAGGTTCAAACCGGTGCTTGGTAAAATGATTGCTCTGAACCAAAAAGGTTTTGTCCAGGGAATAAATATCCTTGATTTTCTCATCTCTACCCATGAAATTATCCGTTCAATGGACCACTCTAAGCATCCTGGGATGGCCTTTAAAATTGATATTTCTAAGGCCTCTGATAGAGTCTGTTGGTCATTTCTTTTTGTTGTTCTTAGGAAGTTTGGGATAGAAGGTAGATTCCTCAAAATGGTCACAACCTGTGTTACATCCCCTATGTGCTTTTTTTTGGTTAATGGTGTCCCCCAAGGATTTTTCTCTTATGGCCATGGTCTTAGACAAGGTGACTCCCTCTATCCCTACCTTTTTATAATTGTAGTTGAAGTCCTAGAGAGGAACATCCAAAAACTAGTGGATTTTAAAGTTGTTAAAGGTGTTAAAGTTTCCTCTTCTCTTTTTTCAGATTCCCATCAACAATTTGTGGATGAAAATCTTATGTTTTGGGAAGCCTCAGTGGGAAAAGCTAGTATTTAGAAATAGGTTCTCAATGAATATGTTGTTGTTTATGGCCAGTGTATAAACTATGAAAAAAGTAAGATATACTTCTTCAACACTGACCAACAGATTAAGGACAAAGTGGTGAAAATTTTGGGATGTCAGGAATTTGCCTTACCTGATGCCTATCTTGGCCTACCTTTGATTTCCAAGAAATTGGAAAATAACTGTTAGAATCAGCTGATTGAGAAAGTGAAAAATAAGTTGGTTGGATGGAAGGGGAAACTTCTTAGCGTGGCTAGCAAGTCCCAATTGCTAAAGACCTCTCTTTAGAATATTCCTATTTATTACCTATCTCTCTTCAAAATTCCTACTTTTGTAGGGGAAAAGATAGAACAAATTCAGAGAAGATTTTTGTGTTCGGGTACAAAAGAAAAAAATAAACTATCCCTAGTCAGTTGGGAAACAAAGTGCACTCCCAAAAGGAGAGGGGGTTTGGGAATAAGAAGAATATCCTCGCTTAACATATCTCTCACTGCTAAAATTGGATGGAATCTTCTAGAAGGATCTAAAGATAGGGTAAAAATATTCCAAGCTAAGTACTTGAGGAACATGAACCCTGGTTGTTTCCTCTCTATGTCTGACCTGCCTGGTGGTTATGTATTATGGAATAATCTTGTGAAGTTAAAAAATGTGTTGAAGCAAGGGGATAGAAAGAGAATTGGGAATGGTATGAATATATATTTTTGGAAGGACCCTTGGATTGAGACTTCTACATTGTCTTCAATTGAAAAACCAAATCCTCTCAAACAAAGCTTAACCAAGATTTGTGGAAAAAAGGTTTTTGACTATATTATTTGGGAGAAGGAGGATCGTAATTGGAAGGAGTTCAAATTTCTATTAAGGAGGGATAATCTGAGAGGCTGGAGACAGTTCAACTGGGACCTGGCCCTTTTAAGGTTACACATCCTTATTGGGGAGGCTAAGAGGTTTGATAGAGAAAGGGAAGATGAATGGCTTTGGAAAGGTTGCTCTTCAGGTTGTTTCTCGGTTAAAAAGGCTTATGAGGAATTGGAGAAGCCTAGGGATGTCACCACTAACCATTTTTGGCATAAGGTGTGGTTAAAGAACTTGGTTCCTAAAATTAACTATTTTTGGTGGTCTGTTGCTCATGGAAAAATTCTAACTATTGATAACCTCGTTAGGATGGGTTTTCGACTAGTTAATAGATGCTCCCTTTGTAAGTAGGAAGAGGAGTCCATTATGAATCTTTTCTTTCACTACCAATTTTCCAGGGAAGTGTGGTCCTTCTTCCTATCATTATTGTCCTTGGAATGGGTGTTCCCTTACTCAATAAAGATGTTTCTTGAAAGCTGGTTGAATTTCCCTTTCTCCCATAATGTTATTATTGACCTCTGGAACCAAGTTCCCCCTTTTCTTACTTGGGGAATATGGAAATAAATAAATAGTAGGATATTCAAGGAAGTGGAGAGAAGCAACTGGGAGGTTAGCATGATTATAAAAACTCAGATTAAGGAGAATGTTGAGGTAGGAAGATACAACTTCTCCAAAGATTAGCCTAACTACAAAAAGATGAGGATAAAGAAAAACTAGGGTATAAGGAAGGATCTCACTAAGCTCAATTGGTCAATGATTATTATCAGAATGGATACAATGTGGTGTCCTCCTCAAATAGATTGGATAAAATGTAATTTTGATGGATGCTCAAAAGGCAACTTGGGATTAGCTGGGGTTGGGGGTCTTCTAAGAAACCATAGAGGATATTGCATTGCGAGTTTTGGTGTGAATATGGTGCATGTTCTAATAATAAAGTTGAAGCTATGGCAGCTCTAGGAGGTTTCAAAACCCTAAAGGAGCTTGGCTTTAAAATTTTCATATTAAAAGGAGACTCCAAACTCATTGTGGATATTTTGAACAGTGTTACTACGCCGCCTTGGGAGCTAAAAAACATAATGGATAATTTTGTATCCTTGAAGAGTTACTTCACCAACTACAGGGTGCAACATGTCTACAAAGAGGGCAACAAATCTATTGATTGTGTCACCAACGTGGCTCTGATTTGTACAGGGTGGACCTACTGGACTAATAATAATATGTTGAGGGCCTTGAAAGACATGATTTTAAATGAGAAACTTGAAAATGATTACAACTTGAAAAAATGAATTGTTGAAGTTATGCGGGCAACAGGGGAAAATTGAGATGTTTAAAGGTTTACAGATAAATGATGATTTTGGGGGTACAATGAGATATCAAATGATCTCATTGTACTAAATTAATTCTTTCTTCCCTTCCCGAGATGCTCGATGATCACATGGAGATATTCAAATTGATAAAGGTTGTCATTATGATTTGTTGTGAATTGCCTAATGTCAGCTTCCCCTGAATTTGCAAAGTGTGGAAAATTATAAAATTAAATGTGAATTTAATACTTGAAATAATAATGATGAGCTATTAGTCTCAAGAATTGTGTTGCTGGCTCTTCCTAAAAAAAAACTTCTCGATCCCACATTTTTTAAGGTATCATTTAGTTAATTAGAGAATGTTTGTCTTTTGCAACAAGAAAAGAAAGCCAAATAAGTGGAATATTATGAAGCAAAATCTGAAGAAGCCTAAGAACTTGCAGAGAGTGAAAATGGGAGGCCCAAGGAAGCGAATCAAGTCACCAGATTATCAAGCCCTCAAGCAAAATGTGGACCTTTGGAGACTCTTTGAAAATGCTAGTATGGTTCCATTTTTTGAATCTTTGAAAGGCTATAATGAGAATTTAACTGCTTAGTTTACAAAATCCTGGAGGAAAGGTAGTGTAGCTATTGGTGTGGTGAATTTTGAGGTAACGACATAGCTCATTGTGGAAGCTACCAATCTACAAAACTAAGGGATTAAGGTTTCCAAGAAGAGGGTCAGATTATCGAAAGTTTGTGGAAAATTTTTTGCATGAAGGGGAGAATCTCAAACGATTTCAAAATGGGTATGCTAGACTAGAACTTCCTCCTCCATTTTTTTTGGTTAGCCTATTTGTAATGTGGTATTTTACCTTAGAGGACAGATATATGTTTGTGCACACTTACCATTTCCCTCTGCTTAATCATATAAGGCATGGTGAGATTATCAATTTACCCTTTTATCTTTTGTCATCTTTGCAAATCAATATTGAAAAGGGTGCTAGTCCTCCCCTTCACCAAGGTCTAATCTTAACTCTATATAAATATTCTCTGGCTAATAATCCTCATGGAAACCCTTTGGTTGTTAGAGTTGAAAATCCTAACCCAGATAGGATAGACGAACCTCTTGTTGAAGAAATCCATGTTGTGCCTCTTAACCCCTGACCTCCTCCCTTTACTCCTACCAGGAGGGTGCTAATTTATGCTATGAGCCTGTCCCCTATGATAAATGTCTCCAAACCCTCTACTCCTATGGTGCAGAAAATTAAGGAAAAATGTGTGTATGAGATACAAATCTTCAAGGCTACGTCTGAGAAGAGAAAACTCTCACCTTTACTAGTGGACCTTCATAAGGCAAATAAAATAAAATAAAAATATTAGCCTTAAGGATGTCATTAATATTTCTGAAGAAGGTGTGTTTAATGAGGAGTTGAAGGTGACTTCATAGGGGCAGGGGAGTGGTGGAAGTGGTGGTAGAAGTTCAGCACACCTGGCTAAAGCTTCCTCTATGGAAAAGAAAGGCAAACAAAACAATTTTGGTTGTGAAGAGGAAGACCTAGACTTTGAAGAGTTTGAAGCCCAGGAGGAAGATGATTCAGAGGATATGGATTATGAGGACTCTTCTTATGATATGGTGGAAGAGGATATGAATGTTAAAAAGGATGAGGAAGAGGAGGACCGAATTGAGAAAGTTGAGGAACTTAAGAATGATAGTGAGAATGTGCAGGATGTTGGGAATATGGGAACGAAGACTAATGTTCATGACTCTAGCACTGACTTTCTGAAGAGTAGATTGACTTTTCTACATGTTCAATTTGATGACATAGAGAAAGATCTAATTACACTTATGAAGGTAACTAATAGACTGATGATGAGGGAGATGTTGGGAGTTATTTCTGGAGAAACCAGAATTGCCAAGAATCTGAAAAAAATAGGGGAAGTTGGATGTGTTAAAGATGTTGGATGAGACTGAGGAACCTGAATGGAGGGAATACATCTCCCTCATTGGAGAATATGGAGATCTACTGAAGAAATCCAAGTAATGGCTTCTTTTTGCTGCTTTTATGACTGCTTTATGTTTTTTTGTCTTTTTTGTTCTTTATCTCGGACTCCTATTTTATTATAGCTTTTTTGTGGTTTAATATCACCTGGGACACTGTTAATCTTATTAATTATTTACGTAGTTATAAACTTGCTATTAAAAACTAGTTTTTTTTATTAATAGTGGATGGACTATGGTTACTATGTTAAATGATGGCCTGCAAGCCACTTTGTATGTTGTTTCTTGTTATGTTCTGGTGGTGATGTCTCCCACATTCATTTGGTTCATTTTTGTTCTTTGGGTGTAACCATGGGATCAGGGCCCTTCCCTACTAAACTAATCAAAAACATTAATAAATCCTCCAGCTTTTAACTCCTCAAGAGTTAAATCAACCCATGGTCAACTAATCAAGTTGCACATGAAATTCATTTCTTTTAATTAACTAATTCCCTTATTTATCCTCGTAATGGCATATTCCAAGGAATATTCCTCCCAACCACCTCTCCATTTTATTTCCCTCCAAAAATATCTTACATCCTCAATAACTCCTCTTACATCTTTAATAACTTCTCTTACATCCTTTTAAATCTCCAACCACATTCAATAAATTCTTCTTGCAACCATTCTCATTTATTCCTCTTGCATCCCCCTTCACTCAACACATTTCCCAAAATGTGCTCCACCTTCCTCCAATAGAATTGTGACAAGTGTCACATTCTCATTGGCTCCCAGTTTATCCCTCATTCACCAATCCCTTTCATAGCTCAACCCTTGACTTCTAAATATAATCATTCTCTTCACAATATGGGTCCACAACTTTAAGCATTATCACTATAGGCATTTTCACTCATAGTATTCCATCATTTTCATCATTTTAGCTAAGTTTTATCATCATTTGGATTCAATTCAATATCTTGAATCATCAACATCTTCAAATATTTTTAAAAGGAGCTATAATAAGACGATCAAGAGTCGTTCATTCCAAGTCAGAGAGATCATGTTGAAAGAAAATCAAAAGAACGTACCAAATCCAAACAACAAAGTAAGTTTGAACCAAATTGGTTGGGACCCTTCATCATCACAACAAGTTACAAGTTAGGAGCCTATCATTTGTCAACACCAAAAGGGGAGCCTCTACAGGAGCCCATCAATAGCTGCCATCTCAAAAAAATTATGCCTAAGCTTGGAAGATATAAATCAAAAAATACAAAACAATCAAAAAACATAAAAAATCCAAAAAAAATCAGAAAAAAAGGATTGAAAACAGTAAAGAAAAAAAATCCTCCTCTACTAAAAACTACTTCGGTGGCATTTTTTGCAAGTACCTTGGTGAAAACCTAGAAAACATGCACCTTGTGTAAATAGGCACTTTTCATCCACCATCGATCCTCTGGCTTGTTTTGCATCACCTACCATCACTTTCCATCACATTCACCCATCATATTGATCCTTCCATTACCCATATGTATTTGTATCATAGCTTGATCTTGTGTTGGTGTCATGTTCCCTCCTAGTACTAATATAAGGAAATAAAAGGTGCAGAAACACCTTCCTAATGCTAATTCTAAGAGGAAAAGTGCAGACTACAGGTTCAAAAACAATTATATTTCATTAAAATTGCACATTACTGGAAACAAAATAGACAATTAACACAATAGAGAATGGACACCAAATTTATGTGGGAAAACCCTTTCGGGAGAAAAACCCACCACCAAAGAAAGATCACTTTATTCACAGTAAAAGAGTTACAATAAAGTTATTGATCCCTTCTTTACAGGGATTTGTTCTGTGATATTACACAATAGTATTACAATCAGACCAATCTCATAGTTATTATAAACCACAGTCAAGAGCAGTATTGTTACAATGTTCGTTCAAACATACAGTACACAATGACCGAAATGATCTTTTCATCCAACACAAACCCATCCTGTCTAAATAAAACCTTTCACTATTCTCATAGAGACCTTTTGATCTCCAAGAATTTTTGTCCAAACCGATTCAGTTCGTTCAACTGTCAAGGAAGTCCAATCGTCGACCATTCTAAATTTTTGGGATTACATTATCCCACTTTTTTTCAGGATAGAAATGATCAATAGTTTAAATCTAAATCCCAAAGACTTTATGTGTCCATGAGTTAGCCTTATTTTATTTACCCATTCAAACATCCATGACCTCAATACACCCATCGGCATAGCTCCATCAATATGAAAACCCATCGGCGTAGGTCCCTTTTTTGGCATAGTATTTCCATGTTCTTCTGACTTTCTAAGTTACATCGATATAAAACTCATCAGCATAACTACAGTTAGGTTACACCAAACTGATCAATAAGATCGATATGGCAATTGAACTCTCTATCGATGTAACATCTTTGCGTTACACCGATGTTCAATAGCCATCGACAAGACCACTGAAATTGGTATAACATTCTTAGGCCAGCTGAAGGCCAATGTTACCCTGATGCAACTGAGATCGAGAAGAGTCTCCCTGATAGAAAACTTTAGCCAAACTTCCATCGTCGATGAGAGTTTGTGCTAGTCAAACTACATGGTCTCTGTGTGTATAACGTAGGAAATTATAATCTTTGATCAACCCCTGAGACCCCCTAGGATAGGTCCTTAGGTTAGGTTCTTGGTCAAAACCTCAAAAAAAATGGAAATTTTAAAAATCAAAATATTTGTAAAACATCTCAAAAAGCTAAAAAACATTAGCCTCAAAACATTTCAAAAATACCAAAAACATTCAAAAACCCTAAAATCATTTGTCCCATTTTTCTTTCACCCGCAATAAACATCCACTCACAATAAATCAATCGTCATCCCCCAACCTTTGGAAAAACAACTAGAAATGAGTAG
Source organism: Sequoiadendron giganteum (assembly GCA_007115665.2). NCBI lineage: Eukaryota > Viridiplantae > Streptophyta > Pinopsida > Cupressales > Cupressaceae > Sequoiadendron > Sequoiadendron giganteum. Next base: position 359,300,047 of record CM021104.1, read on the forward strand.
CAAATTAAAAGTGTAAAATTCCAAAGTCAGGGTCTTAAGTCTAGGTTAGTAGGTAAACAAGTTGGTCAAATCTTGGTATCAATAGTCCATCGTATCGTCAATCTCCCCATCATCTGATCATCATTTCCTAAGATGCATCCTTCCTAGAATGGACATCAAACATCAAGCATCACCATAGTTTAGTCTTGGTTAGAGGTATGAAGAACATTAGCTTGTTTGTTTACTTGATCTTTTATTTTTGATTTATCTTATTGCACTCATTCTGATGACCTCTTGATGATGTCTAATCAAAATGATTTAGAGAGAAAGGAATGAGGCATTGATCATTATCTTTTGTTTGTTGTGCTTGTTGGATATTCTTGTAATATAACCTTGGTCATACTAATTTTGTTCAATTTGTAGGGAGTATATTTTGGATGCCTTGTTGACTATTACATTGGGAGGTTTTTCCTTTCTATGTTTTGGTTTGGGGTGTTTGAAATGTCTGAAATACATCCTAACAAGGTTTTGTATATCAGGCGTGAACAGGGATACTCCTATCTATTTGTTGAGTCAAAGTCCATCACACTAGATACAACATCATCTTGGTTGTTTGTACCTTGATGCATCATATATATACGTGATATCAAACATAAGGAAAGTTATGCTCTTTACATCCCCAATCCATGGATAAGAAACATATCATCATCACTCATCATCATATCTAATAAAGTCTTGACGACTCATAGACTTGTTGGACTTTTGCATCTTCTTGGAATCAAGGGTTGACCCCTCTCATGCTTCTGCCTTCTCCTCGTACTAACATGGTATAATGACATTCACCAAAATATCAATGCATCTATCTTGCATTCACAAACTATCCACATCTTGCATAATCATGGCATATCATCATAATGGGAAACATCATCGATCTCTCGAGGGGGCAGTATAGCAGCGTAATTCTTTTCACTGGGGCAATAGCGAGGCATCCAAAAAAAAAAATTTGAATTTTGATCTCGGCAATGTTATTCTTTGAAACAACACAACATGTACTTTGATTCAAAGAAGGGGGAAATGTAGACACTTAAAAAGTCTTGATTGATACTATGCATCTAATTCTAATAAATTTACACTTCTTCTGAAATCACTTCAAACTAACCAATTAATTAAATAATCAACATTATTTAGTTAAATTCAACTATTAATCAAATAATTAATTTTATTGGATTAATTCACCCTTCTTCTAACTAATATTCATTGTGTTTAATTAAATCAAATCATTTAATTAAATCTCCCTAAGTCCTCTCATTTGATTAAATAAATTAAATCAAATTTCACAATCCCCTAACCCTTTCAAATTAATTAATCCTAAATCACTTTCTAATCAGCGTTAATAAATCCTCCAGCTTTTAACTCCTTGAGAGTTAAATCAACCCATGGTCAACTAACCAAGCTGCACATGAAATTCATTTCATTTAATTAACTAATTCCCCTATGTATCCTCGCAATGGCATATTCCAAATAATATTCCTCCCAACGACCTCTTCATTCAATTTCTCTCCAAAGATTTCAAAAATATCTTCCATACTCAATAACTCCTCTTACATCTTCAATAACTTCTCTTACATCCTTTCAAATCTCCAACCACATTCAATAAATTATTCTTACAACCTTTCAAATCCTCAACCATTCTCATTTATTCCTCTTACATCTCCCTTCATTCAACACATTTCCCAAAATGTGCTCCACCTTCCTCCAATAGAATTATGACAAGTGTCACATTCTCATTGGCTCCCAGTTTATCCCACATTCACCAGGGTAAGCGGAAGAATATGAGTCCATGAAACGTGGAATTTTTTGCCTTAAAAAATCTGAAATTGGCTTCAATAAAATGGGATCCTGTTTTTTAATAAACGGGATCCCATTTAGGTTCGAGATCCCAAGCCAAAAACGGGATCTTGTTTCATAAAAAAATATTTTGTTATGTTTTTAGAAATGGGATCTCATTTTTTTTAAAAGTGGGATCTTGTGTTTTAAAACGCGGGATCTTGTTTTTAAAAAACATAAAAAAATAATTTTTAATGATTTTAAGAAACGAGATCCTATTTCTTAAAATCATAAAAAATAAATTATGAAACGGGATATGTTTCAGAATGGGATCCTTTTTTTAAAATTTCAATTTTTGGTCAGGTTTTTTCTTTTCTTTTCGGTTCGAGAAAAGGCTTGGGGACCCGAACCTAAGGATTGGACCTAGTTTGACCTGCAAGTTGAAGGTCTTGACAATGTCACAAGAAAATAGTGACTTTGGGCATATGTCAGAAGACATTTTACAAAAAAAATTATTAAATTAAAACCCATTATAGATGAGACAATGTAGATTCTAAATATGTGTTTTTTTTTAGAATTGGATTATTTTTTCTATTTTTCAATTAATTTCTGATGAAACGGGTCCATAAACTTGAATTATCAGGGCTTTTTAGTATTTTAATAACTTTTTATTAACATAATTTCTTGAAAAACAAATTGTACGAAAGAGTACTTCAAACATTTTTTTTCAATTTAAAAAAAAATCAAAAATGATAAGTTTAGGTCATCTTATGTGTGACGTACACGACGATTTTTCAAAACACCAAATATGGCCTGTAAAAATTAACAATAAAAAAAATTCAATAAAACATTACAAAAAATATGGAAGGCGTGCTTCAATGACTTACAAATCATTTCCCAAAAGCATTTAGAAAAATATGATTATTTAGTTCAAAATATGGATGATGCACACATGCATGGTATAGTAAAAAAAGTGACTTTTAAACAATGGTTTTAGAGTGTCTACCAAAAATCAATTTGTATCATCTAGGTATTGAAATTAATTACATATTTAGAAACTAGACTTTGAGTGCTACATTTTATGATTAGTGACTTTTTTCAAGATTTCATCTCTAAGTGCTTCAAATTTTAAGATCAAATGTGTCAAATTCTAAAAATCAGGGAAAACACTTCCACTAAATGGCCAAAAAGTAGACTCAACTTCTTGCTAGCACCCGCCAATCCCTCTCATACCTCAACCCTTGAATTCTATAAATAGAAGCATTTTCTTCACAATATGGGTCCACAACTTCAAGAATTATCATTGTAGGCATTTTCACTCATAGCATTCTATCATTTTCATCATTTTAGCTAAGTTTTATCATCATTTGGAGTCAATTGAACACCTTGAGTCATCAACATCTTCAAATCTTGTCAAAAGGGATTGGTAAATGGATTCTTTTTGCATCAAATAAGCACCACTCCCCCTATGGGATGAAGTTTTAGCTAGTTCAATTTGATTTCATGCTATCTTTAGTTATTATTTTACTCTCATTTTCATGTTTTCTCTTTGATTTAGCTAAGAATTTCATAAGGATTACTAGATTTGGATTTCTAACATGTTTAAAAATTATTTTGATCTTGTTTTATCTTGTTGCGGGTTTGGTGTTCATAATTTCTTTTATCAATATGCCACATGGAAATGGAATAATCACTAAGAAGCCCAAAAAAAAAAATGAAGTAAAGATTCAAGAAAGGAAATTTCAATGTACTATTGTGTAATGGTGACGAAGGCACTTATATGAGCATGACCTTCATACAAATCCTTGTCATTAAAATTTCATCCATCCAAAGAGAAATTAAGCAATGTAAGGATTTGAGCAATATAAGTCCACAGGGTTATGCTATAACGATAATAGAATCACCATAAGAGGACAATTGAGGAACAAAATCTTGTGGTTGTAATTATGTGATTCATAACTCTATTGGTCATGTGGCACAGTCGTGCTATAACAAATACAAGATGCATTCATGTGTGACCCAAGTTTAACGTGGCTATGTTGTGATAGAAATTGAGGCACTCATATGAGCACAATTCATGTACAAATTAATCATTGTCATCACAATTAGGTGTCAATCATCATTGGGTGCATTCAGGTTGACTCTAGTTTAACAGGTTACAATGTAATGATAGCATGATCCAAGAGAAATTACCTCTTGCTTCATTAAAGAGCCTATAACTCTGGTTGATATGCAGAGTGGTTGTGTTATATCAATTATGTAGTGCATTCAAGAAAAACCCATTTTAATGGGCTATTCTAGAGATTGATCAAGATTTTCTAAAACTTATGAATGTTACTTAAAGATGTACAGCTTAAACTACAAACCAAGTTTTTTGCATACTTGAATGCAATCTTGGGTTACCACAAACTTTAATAATGTGATCTGCTAATAACCATTATGGGAAGTATTAAATCAAGATCCATGCTATATAGGATACATTTCCCTGATCAGGTTTACATACCTTAATGATCAAACACAAGCTTCCCACAAACTCTAGGATACAATCCAAGATCATACCACACCTTTTCAAGATAGCTAATTTTTTGACCCAATAGTTAAGGTTGTTTTTTAATACCAACAAAAGAATTGGTAAGAGCATGATTGGGGTATGAACCCTAGGCCTTCATTGAAACATAAACCATAACTCTAGTAGATTAGTGAGGTTGCAATACCAGAAATATTGAGACATTGTAGCCAATAACAAAATCTTGCAATCTAAAGATTGTAGCCAATAGCAAGCACACTGTGTAGCTCAGTGACATTTGTAAATGCAATCTATGGTAAGAAGAATGATAGTCACTTAAGGTGTGACAGTCAAAAAGAGGTTGAGCAGTGACAAGATAATAAAGCTCAAGCCTTGCATAAAAATAGATATGAACATGAAAGCACATAACAACACCATGCACAATGAACACCAAAATTTACATGGAAACCCAAAATGGGAAAAACCACGGAGAATGCTAATTCTCAATTATAAAACACCGATTAAGGTGATTTTTACAAGGGCTCACTTCCAAAATGCTCACTGCAGGTAAGGCTCACTTTTCATGGGCTCATTTCTCGACTATTACAACCAAAATTAAAAAGGCTCACTACCAAAAGAATGATGAAAGGGAATCCACCACTGAAAATAATTGTCACCAATAGTCACATTGGAAGAACCTCACTATATTTTGCCTCCGATTGTATACTTTTGCATACTTCACAATATCTAGATTTTTAGATTTGCATTCACCACACCTGCTTTCATTGAACAGAATCAACTTTTACTTATACAATTCCTTGCCTTTATAATCTCCTAAGTCAGCCAAACACAATTTGAATTAGGTCACCACAAAACATTCCCAAGGTGGAAAGGAATGAAATGTGGACCATACAGAACCTCCTCACTCAAATCAACATGCTACATATTAACCATGATATCCAGAACCAAGTATAGAATATACATGTTACAATGCAAACAATTTTCTAAGGCACATTAACCAATTTCTAGATTGGTCCGGACCCATAAGATTGTATCTCATTATATTAAAAAAATAATGGGATGAAGACAAACACGACCAAAGATAGATCATCATAACACAATATCTGGAGCATGCCAATTTGGATCACCAAAGCATCAAAACCGAACCTTAATCAATCAACCAAGATATGTTGACATCAATGACAACCATTAATGAAAACAATCAACAACATCACATTCCAACAATCTCCCCCTTTGTCATTGATGGCAACATTCATTAACAAAAAACCAAACAACTCAATGCCAACATCAAGGACCTTTTTTTCTTCTCCCTTTTTGACATCAAAGATAAAGGGCAAAAAATCCCCCTAAAAAACTTACTCCACTCCCCCTATGAGGAAGCCACCAAGCATTGATCCAAATAAGAGTGAGAATATAATACCCTAGACAAATGCACACCCTAGTGCAAATTATTGTAGACTAGGAGGGGGCATAGCCCCTAACTTCTGTCAGAGATAAGTTCAAAAGTATCTCTCCTCAACAGTCTTATGAAAATGTCTACAATATTCTCTTTTGTAGGTACATATTCAATTCTTACCTCATTGTCCAATACCTTCTCTCTCAAGAAGTGATATCTAATGGATATATGTTTCATTTTGGAGTGCTCTACCAAATTCTTGGAAATATTTATTGCACTAGTATTATCACATATAATTGAGATCGGTTCATCAAATGATATGCCAATGTATTTCAACGTTTGTTTAATCCACAGTACCTGAGTGCAACATGAGGATGTTGCAATGTATTCAACTTCAACAATAGATAAAGATATAAAATCGTGTTTCTTGTTTTACCAAGCAACCGATCGAGATTCAATGAAATAAGATCCACCACTTGTGCTCCACCTATTATCAACACACCCGGCCCAATCAACATTATTATAAGCTATCAAAGTGAAATATGAATCCTTTGGATACCATAACCTGATATCTTTTGTACCCTTCAAATATCTAAAGATATTTTTTACTATAACAACACGTGATTCTTTTGGTTCATGTTGAAATCTAGTTGCTAAATAATCAGCATACATAATGTATGGTCTAGTAGTAGTCAAATATAACAATCCTCCAATCATTGACCTGTACATACTTGCATCAACTTTAGGTGAATCATCTTTTTTTTTCAACTTACATATAGTAACAATAGGTGTACAAACTGGTGTGGAGTTCTCCAATCCAAACTTCTTCAATAATTCTTTGGTATACTTGGACTAAGAGATGAAAATTCCTTTGTTGTTCTAATTTACTTGTAATCCAAGGAAGAAATTTAGCTCACCTATCATAGACATTTTGAATTCCTTTTTCATTTCATTTGCAATTTTTTTGCACAAATCATCATTTCCTCCAAAGATTATGTCATCACCATAAGCCACAACAATCAACATTTGATTTGAGTAAATTCTATAGTATAAATTATTGTTAGTTGACCCCTTTAGAAATCCATTTCCAATCAAATACTTGTCTAATCTACCATACCAGGCTCTAGGTGCCTGCTTCAATCTGTATAAAGCTTTCTTCAACTTGCAAACAACATCCGGGTCATTTCCAGACTTAAATCCCATTGGATGCTCAATGTAGACTTCTTCCTTCAGTTCTCCATTTAAGAATGTTGATTTTACATCCATTTGATAGACTTTGAAATCCTTAAAAGCTGCAAAAGCTAAGAATATCTAGATCACTTCCATCCGGGCAATAGGGGCATATGTCTCTTCAAAATCAATACCTTCAATCTAAGTATAACCTTTGAAAACTAATCTTGCCTTATTTCTTATTACTTTTCCAATTTCATCTAGTTTGTTTCGGAATACCCACTTTGTTCCAACTACATTTTTGTCTGTTGGTCTAGGCACAAGTTACCAAGTCTAATTTTTCTATATCTGATCAAGCTCTTCTTTTATTGCCTTCACCCAATTCTAATCGTTGCATGCTTCTTCCATAGTATTTGGCTCAATTTTCAAGAGTAAACACAGTAATAGTTGTTCTTGAACTACTTTTCTTCTTGTGATGATTCCTTTATTCTTATCTCTAATCTGATTTTCTAAGTGGTTTATTTGTACATACCTTCAATTTTTAGTTGTAAATGTCAGAGCCTCCTTTGTCTCTTCTTCTTTCTTATCCTTCTTTCCTTTTTCCATTTGAGTCATTTGATTCATATTCAATATGCTTGTCAGGATTTCTTTGAACATCTTCATCCACTTTCACATTCACACTTTCAACTATCTTATTCAGTCTCTTGTTATAACACTGATACACTTTACTTCTTGTAGAGTAACCCAAAAATATGCCTTCATCATCTCTACTGTCAAAATTTCCAAGATTGTTCCCATCTCTCCAGATGTAGAATTTACTTCAAAAAAATTGAATTACTTTACTATGGGAGCTCTTCCATGTCATAACTCATATGATGTCTTTCCATACCTCCTCTGGAACAGTACTATGTTAAAAGTGTAAATTGTTGTGTGTATCTCTTATCTCTAGTACACCTCTTGTAAACCTGCTTCCTTGATCATTGTTCTAGTTGCTTCTTGAATTATTCGGTTCATTCTTTCCACTACACCATTCTATTGTGGTGTTCTAGGGTAGATAGTTATCTTTTAATGTCGTGTTTCTCACAAAAATTATTAAATTTATTAGAAGTAAACTCTCCTCCTCTATCAAATCTTAAATACTTGATTCTCTTGTCAACTTCATTCTCAACTCTTGCCTTGAAAATCTTGAATTTTTCTAAAGCTTATGATTTTTCTCTTAAAAATGTAACCCAAGTTAGTCTAGAATCTATTAAAAGCATGAATTATCTCTCACCTTGTAAGTTTCTTATTCTGGTTGGACCACATAGGTTAGTGTGTACTAGGTCCAACAATCTAGCAGATGATTCTTCTTTTCCGTAGAATGTTCCTCTGGTATGTTTTCCTTCTTGACATCCTTTGCAGATAATGTTGTTTGATTTGGTCAATCTTTACAAGTCTCTGACTTCTCTTGTTGAACTTATCCTTACCAAATTTTTGAAGTTGATGGGACACATCCTCCAATGCCAAAGCCAACTGTCATTGCACTGAGATAATAAGAATCTCTTTGTAGCTCCTTCTAGTTGATACATATTCCCACTTTTTCTTGTTCCTGCTACAATAATAGTTATAAAACTCTTTCAGATCTCACAACCATCATCCTGAAATACAACATTATAGCCACTCTCACACGTCCGTCCAACACTCAAAATTTTATGATATAAACCCTTCACATAGTAAACATTGTCACTGTTATGTTTTCCATCAAAGGTGATAGAACCAATTCCAACAATCTCTGTTGTTTTATCATCTCCAAATCTAATAAAACCTCCATCATATTTCTCAAGATTCACAAAATTACTTTTATTATCACTCATATGATTCAAACATCCACTATCAATCAACCATTCATCTTTTTTTTTAACATATAATATAGCTTCAGTGTTATCATTAGATTATGGATAAATATTAGAGATATGAAATATAGGTTCATCCTTTCCATCAAAAACAAACAATCCTCTTGATCTGATTCATCATCTGATATACTAGAATTTTCTTTAACATAATAGGCTTTCTTATTGATTATTTTCCACTTTTGTCTTGTTCCTTTTTTCGGAAACCTAGTTGTTAAATGACCAATCTTTCCACATCTAAAACATTTAAGAGGTAACATACCTTTTTACTTGTTGGAACCTTTTGTTAATGGTGGAAATGACACAAACAACATTTAAATAGAATATCACTACTCTATTTCTCCTGAAAAAGAAAGACAACATATAGTAGCCTAACTCCCAAGGTCCTGGTAGTTGGTTCTCAATTGTCTGGTGTCACTCAAGTGATCCATGCAATTGTAATATTCAAGGGGCATTTGTTGGTAATAAGGAATGCAATCAATGACTGATTCATCGAACTATTCTTAACGAAAAGGGGGTTTTAAATAAAAAGAAAAAGATAGATTAAGGCGTACATTAGTGAAACATGAATAGAACTTATCTAATATCCAAACATATATTTTCAACAACAAATGTTCTTCCAACAAATCAAGAAAAGCATAGCATGATATAATTTACAGAACAGTCCATACTATTGCATGCATCTAAGGAGCTTAATTTAACATCACAATCACACATCATAAATATTTCAAAGATTCCAAAATAACACACTCTCATTCGTTGCCAAGATCATAGATCAACAGAATTTCAACAAATTCAATTCACAAATAATCTAATGAAATAATCCTTAAATTTGGTTTCTTCTAAGGATTTTCATCACAAAAGAAACACTTATGCTTCAGCACAATCACTGGCATACAGATAGACTATAATTCATCAAAATTATCCAATAAACTCAATTCCAACACCATATTGCGTAAAAACCTGTATTTATATTCAACTATAAATAAAATAACAAAGTATCTTTGTAAAAACTATGAAAAATTATATCTCCTAATATCAGGTGGCTAATCTTATTCTCATCAGCCAACCCTTACAATATTATACCCTTCTGGTATATATAGATGTACAAAAACATGAAGTCCTCCCTATCTAAAGTCGATCCACCTTTTTAGGAATTTAAGTCTTCTTGGAAACTCAAATCAATTTGATCTCTAGTTCCCACATTGATTATCTCGTAAACTAGAGAAAATAAGAGAGACGAGAAAAAAAAGCCATGTGTCTCTAAGACTACCAATCCTACATGCGGAGGAGAAAAGAAAGCCATGCATGCATGAGACTATCAATTAGGCACGTGAAGTTTTCTCTGTAGTTTACTCATCGTAACTAGAGAAGACTTGTTGAAGCATATCCAAATCTAGCCCATCAACCCAACCATCTTCAAACTTGATCCTCTCTAATTCCACAGCAAAAAATCCTCTCATGTCTTTTAACTTTGTCAACTCCCTTTTAGCAGACCTTATCTCTTCTTTAATATCCATCAATTGATCCAACAGCAGATCCTCTCCATCATCTCCCCTTTGCACGACCTCTTTAAGCCTATCATCCCATTTCTCTTTTAAGTGGCTCAAAGGTAGGCCTTCCTTTACCGGTATATCAACATTTACTATAATAGCAATAACCACTTCTAACTCCTCAAGTTTTTCATTTAGATCCTTGCTAGAATCTTGAACTTCATTTTTATTCTTGTACAAAAATTCAGATCTAAACCGGACTATGTTGGAGGTCTTTTCCAAGAAATCTTTGTTGTCCTCTTAAAGTATTGACTACTCCAGAAGAGTGGACTTTGGCAATTTATTAACCTCTTTCAGCTTCTGGATATATCCTTTTTACTCCTCCTCCTGTTCTCCCAATACTTTGGCATACTGATTCATCTCCTCTATTAACTCCTCTGTCATCTTGTGAACTTGAAAACTACTACCCAACACCTCACCTATTTCCTGATTTAGTCTATCAGTCCATCTATCCAACATCTCTACCTTACTCCTTACCTGAACCAAATCATCCACCTCTTTCTTGTTAAGAAAAATTGGTGTCTCAATGGTGGCAATTTGTTGTGACCTCGAAGCAGAAACACTCTTCAAGAAAGTATGCAATTGATCCAATTGAGCCTTAAGCTCATCCTTTTTCTATTTATCCTTCATCATTCTTCATTTGGTGGATGATGCTACCACATCTATCAAGTTCATTGTTGATCTCTTGTGGGTCTCCCCAAATTAACCGTGCCCAACTAGTAATCAATTAGCTGCATATCCCCCAAATCCTTGTCCACCATCAGTATTGCACATTCAGTAACAATCTCTCCTCCTTCAGTGAATCTAGTGGAATCCAAGATTTTGGCCTTCTTCTTGGGCCTTTCTTTTTCAATCTCCTTCATCATATCATCCCAATTGAAAGGTTGTGAGGGTGTCACTGATCTCTTTTGAAGATCAAGTTTCAATCAAGTGGGAGCACTTGGAGTAGCGGTCATCATAGTTGAAGAAGAAGCAGCAGTAGTAGAGGGTTGTTGCACATTCAATTTAGGTTGAGAATCAACCTCTTGTACCTATTTTTGTTCTTTCTCTACATTTGTCTGTGTAATCTTTTTAGATTCCTCCCTGTCCTTTTGTTCTTGTATCCTCTTGTCTTCTTCTTCCTTCTTAAGTTTTTCCTCTTGTAACCTCTTCTCCTCAAGTACCCGGTTTCTCTCTTCTTTCAATGCCTTAAGTCTGTCTACGTCTTCCTTTTCCTTTTGCAGTTGCTTGGCCAGCTCCTCAACATATTTCTCTTTCTGTATACGCTCTGCTTCCTCCTTTTTATAAGCCTCTTCAACAAGCTTCAATTTGGCCACAAGGGCTTCTCTCTCCCTTCGTTGCTTTGCCTTTTCCTCCTCTAGATCATGAATTTTCTGCACAAAATCTAGCTTATCATTCTCTTCCTTGGTCCTCAGCTCTTGCTCCTTTTGCCTTTTTAGTTTTTGTACTTCATCAGCTTTTTGCTTGGCATCCATTTGTTGTTGTTAAATTAAGGCATCAGCTTGTGCCTTAGCATCTATTGCCTTTTGTTTTTCCATTGTTTCTTTGCTTCCTCAAACAACACCCATTGATCTTCCTCAGTTAAAATATGCTCAGTTTCCTCTTCTAGAGGCATCTTTTCTTGTGCATCCTTCTCTGATAAGGTCTCATTAGAGTTTGTTTCAACATCATGGATCTTCAGCTCTACTCATTTTCCCTTTAATGCTTCAGCTATACCATGAAGAGTTCCTTCAAGCATCTCTCCGCCTGGTTGCTTTGTAAGAGGGACTTGAGAAGATGACTCACCTATTGCTGGTGTTGAAACCACAAATCCTGTTTAGGCATCCTCCTCTTGTACTCCAGGTAAATCTTGAGTAGGGGCTTCAAGCTCGATCTCTTCAATATCAGGAGGGAAGAACTCCAAAGGCTCCTTGGAAGGAAATTTCCTCTTGATTCTCTTATATCCCTTCCCTTTCTTAGGAGCTAGACCCCCAGGAGTTTCAGTTCTTAGAATAGCCCAATGGATACTCCTATCCAAGACTAGTCTCCCTATTTGCTTGATGTCAATGGTCTCCTCACCATCCCAATCTACCAGATCTTAACTTTTGGTACCAATATTCAATGCTTCATATGATGGATCCAACACAACTCCATCATCTACTAATGTATCATGAATACAGTCTTTGATCCCAAATTCTACCATGAGTGAAATAGGCAAACTCTCATAATTCCTCTTCTTGAGTTCATATTCATCCTGAAGATCACTCCAGAAGTCCTCTAACCAATTGAAATGTTTGTCAAAGAGCGAAGGTAGCAAAGCATTCATTTTCTCCTTTGGATCAAAGTGCTTTCAAGTAGTATACAAACCCAACTTCAAATGTATCAACTCACTACAAACCACCTTAGATCCCACAAGGTGTGGGCAACTGTATTCACCCAATTGCATGGGGAACTTGTGACAACCTGTCTTGTGTTTTAACCTAAATCGGGCATTGACCCCCAGAGCTTGATAGACAAACTCCATCAGAACCATCCTGTTGCTGCAACACCTTGGAAGTAAGTGGGGATGACCCTCAAATATTGCCAACTTGAAATAAGTGAACTTGGGGTATTGGATATACCAACATCCCCATTCTGTGATAAAGGCCATGGCTTCCTGGCTCAATCTGTACCCTGCATCTCCATTAAGTTGGTTAATGATTACATATAATTATGCATCATTAACTCTTCTAAATTTTATTTTAGAAACCTATAGGGATAGCTGATCATAATTATCCCATACTCTCTTTTATCCATCAGCTTCTCCCAACATTCCTACTCTGTTCAAACCTAGAAAGATACCTCCTCTAGTTGTTGCATATACAACATAAGAAGTCATGAAAAATCTCTTGGTTTCCCTTATTCTAGTTAACTGGTCATGAATGGTATCTGAGACAATCATAGGCCAGTCGAACTATTGCTTGCCATTAAAGATTTTCTAAATGAAACGAAACATCCATTCCTTGAAATGAAATGCATCCCTCTTCCCAAAGACTCTATACAACATCATTATCAGGTTTCATACCTCCTTGTAAAATTTTGTCCTCTTTGGTTGATCATGGAGCTTTGTCAAAGACTTCTTCTCTATTCTCAACCACTTCTTGTTCAAGTGAGCCTTGCTGGCCTCCTTGTGTTTGTTATATATCCCTAAAGCATTTGCCTCATTTAACTGTACTAGATTCTTTGGATCAGGGACACTAAACATGTGTTGAAACATTTGAGTTAGATCTATAATCACATTATCCTATGAATCCATGCATTGCCTAGTGGCCGAATTGTAAGCTCCTGTTGCTATCATAATCAATTTCGGGCATTGGATGGATAGAGGAAATATAGTGATGTGAGCCAAGCAAGATTCAACTATTCTTCTAGTTCTCCCTGTTACATCCTCAATGAATGTTTTTTAATATAAATCCTCAAAATTGAACGGGCCTAGATTGGTGTCAGTTACATCAGACCAATCAGATTCCACTTTGCTAATAGTGACGACAGGACCCCTATGGCTATACCTCAAGGTATAAGGCAACTGCTCCACCTTAATCTTCTTAGGCTTAGTCGATGCCTTTGAAGTTTTTGCAGGCTGATTCCTTTGGGAAGCTTCTCCTGATACTCCTGACATTATTTAGCTTCCTACAATATAACCTCAAGTTAGATCCTTGAGTAAACATAACAACATATGCTTTAAAATCTTACCCTTCATTTATACACCGGAGGTGGAACCAAGCAAAAAACACTCTAAATAGTCTCTTTTTTTTTAAAACACTGTCGAGATCAGAGCCAAAACCATTATTGAGATTATAGTAATAACAAGCAAGATCGGAGTCAGAATTGGAATGGTAACCGAAATCGGAATCAAAACAGAAACTGATTCGATTTCATGAAGATTTTCTAATTTTACATTCAATTCTGGTTCCGCTTCCAGCTAGGTTACCATTATTTTGAAGGTCTGCTTCTTATTGTAAGCGGAGTCAGAAACAAGATGGAAATAGAATCGATACTTATTACAAAACACGGTTCAAATTCTAAATCAATTTCAATCCCGCTTTTGGCTAAAATAACCATGACATCATAAGATATTTTAACCGACTGATAAATGACATCATCATCTAAGGACTAGGTCATATAAAAAATGAAAGGGCTTAAAAATAACCTATACAAGAGCATCCCCATATGACCGAGAGGCAACCGAAATAATTAGGGCATCATTTTAAAATAGGAACGCGTCAAAACCCTAAAAAAAAAAACCCGTTGATTTCAAATAACTAGGGCATGAATTTAACCCTCTTTAAATTAACCAGATCTAAAGCGAAACAAGATTCCTAAGTAAAAACCATCATTTACCAAACCCTACCAATGTAAAACAGTAACCGATCTATGTATTTAAACACTAGGGCACCATGATGCGGTCATGATTAAAACGTGAGAACAACCATGTAAAAACAAACAAACAAGAAACAAAATACCAAAAAAGCAAAATGAAAACAAGAAAACCAAACAAAAAGAGAAAGGAAACGAATCACATGAACTCACAGAGAATCATGATTTCACAAGAAACCAATGACTGAATAAAAATAGAAAACACGAAACCAAACGAAAGAGAAGAAGAGAAAACCTCCTACCTCAAACACAAATAAATAGGTTAGTTCCCTAAAGCAATCCACACACAATTGTCTCCCTTTCGATCGACTCACATGCACAAATTCTCCACTGCAACTCTGGTTCACTCTTTGATCTTTTAAACAATAATGATAACTACCAGTTAATCCCTTTTTAAGGTAAAAACTCATAGTTTCATACATGCAAAGCTCCTATAATTAATGCCATAAATGTGGCATAGCGGAGTCAAAATTACAGAAGGAACTGGCACATTATTGTTGTACGACTTCAGTAAAGTCAACGACCATGGCGGGAGCAGAGTCTGAGTGAAAAATGATTTAGAAACTTGGGTAATTTTCCAACTCATTTCTCGTTCTCCTTCTGCTTCCACCAACATAGAAGAAAGCGAAACCAACAACAAAATAAAAACATACAAACCGAAACAAGAAAAATTTAACACAAAACCTAAGTCTAAACAAAAAGTCCAAAAAGTGGAGGCGGAGACGGAACGGGATTTGATTTTGAAACATTGAATAAATTCAGACTTAACTTCCACTCCCACTCTGGCTCCGGCTCTGACAAAGACAAAAAAAAAAAGGCAAAAGAAGACTGTCGGGATGGGAATCAAAACGAATTTTGAAAGAATTTTGAAAGCTCGATTTGATTCCGGCTCTGGTTCCAACAGAATAAACCAAAGAAAAACAAAGTGTTGGAAAAGAAAGACTCCAAACTTTGTTCAAAAAATAACCAAGGACAAAAACATAAAGGGGGGCCCATTTTGACCAAGACAAAATATGGGGTGGTTATGCAAGGCATAACAAATGGCGACTCAACTAGGAAAATGGTTTACCCATTTTCAAGACACCCAAGAAAAATTCAGTCACCCTAAAACTACTTGGCTTATGAAGCATGTTAACTTGAATAAGATAAGATATATCTAGAATAAGGTTGAGTTGGAATCTCAGATGTATGTGCTCATGAGTTATTTCTGAATCTAATGTGTGCGTATATTGTGCATCATTCATTTATAGATATTTTTTCTGCTCGAACAACTATACCTAAGATTCAAGCTACATAGGTTGAGTCCTTTAACTATCGTGCAATAAAATCTTGGGTATTGTTCCGCTACCAGACAGACGTCCATAGCCCCGACAAAGATACCTCTAGTTCTCTCAAAGCAATACTCTACTGCCAGCCAGGAATCCATAGCCCCGATAGAGATACTTGATTACCCATTTGATATTGAGTTTTCCTTTTCTTTCTTTCTTTTCATTCATTTTTTTCACTTAAGCTTCTCTTGTGGAAATCTTTTATGCACCTTCCTCAATACTCAAATACAATAGATCTGAAATGTGGGTTGAGAACTACAATGGATTTCATGATAGTCTTGGAATCAGATTTTTCACTTGAATCAAAGGTAGAACCATTCTAAAACAAATAGGCATTCACTTAGGTAGATTTTTTCTTTTTTTTGGTGACATATTTTTTATCCTAATTCATGAGATATTCACAATGTATCTTCTATCCTTAATAACTTTTCAAACCCGGATTAGAATGGTCATAAAACATGAGTTTCAGAATGAAATCATTTTCAAATGATGATGATGAAAATACCTAAACCAATTTCTCTCCTAGTACCATTATCATACTTTGAATAACAACCCCTTGTCTTGAGATGGACAAAATGAAGATCTCCAACGAAACAAGACAAAACAAATTAAAAAAACAAACAAAAACAAAACTTAATTACATATGATACAGTATAATACATTCTCTTTAAAACATCAAACCTTTCATGAACCAAAATAGTGCTTGAGAAACTGACCATTAACTGGTAATGGAATAGACTCTCTTATTAAGGTACTTAAACGAAAAATAATTCTCGCCTAGTATCTCAACCACTTGATACGGACCTAACCATAGTCTATCAAACTTCTGGTGATCTCCTTTCTTTTCTCTAGCTTTATCCCATAGTAATACAAGATCTGATATCCTAAAGGCTTTTATCTTGGCTCTTTAGTAAAACCAACGTTTGATGACAACCTGATGCTTAGAGAATTTCTGCAAAGGAGCATCTCTTTACTCTTCCATGTTAAGCAAATTAAGTAATCTAACCTCGATCCTATCATCCTTGGTATAAAACTCCTCCATGAACTTAAAAACAGGTATTTGTAAATGGATCAGGAAGGCTGGGTCCAGGCCATAGACTAACTTAAAAGGAAAATTTCTTAGAGCTGCTATGATTCGGGTTCGATCTGCCCATAAGAAAAATCTCAACTGGGTGTGCCAGTCTCTAGGATTGTTTTCTAACAGCTTTCTTATTACTTCCAACAAGATTTTATTAGTGGACTCAGCCACTCCATTTCCCTGAGGGTAGTAATTAGATGAATACTTCAAAATAATTTTATGTTCATATGCCCACTGAATGAATTTAGCAGAAGAAAAAGCAGGGCCATTATCACATACCAGAGCAAATTGAACTCCAAACCTGGATGTGATGTTCTCAGTCAAAAATTTGATGACCACCTTTGTGGTGTTGTTTTTGCAGGGTTGGGCCTTAGTCTAGCGTGTACAGTAGTCAGTTGTAGTCAAGATGAATTTATATCCTGCAAAATAATTGGGATTAATAACACCTATAAAATCCAAGGCCCATTGAGCAAACGGTCTTACCTCATACACTGGTTGCAAAGGCATAGCAAGATTTCTTTCCCTGGGTGTAGAAGTTTGGCATACATGATAGGTTCTGACATGTTGGTGTGCATTACGAAATACATAAGGCCAATAATAATTAGATCTAAGAATCTGATGGGCCAAAGCATCTGTAGATCCATGTCTTGTTCCATGCCTTCCATGAAACTCAAAAATAGCATGCTTAGCCTCTTGTCGATCTAAACAACGCAAGTAAATCCCTTGAAAATTCTTTCTATAAATGGATCCCCCTTTAAGCATGTAGTGAGCACTCTTCATCCTCAATGCTCTCCTCTAAGTAGCAATCATTCCTTCAAGAAATTTGTTATTAAGGAGGAAGAAAATCAAGTTTGTGTACCAAGGATAAAGTAAATGACTGGACAGTATACTGCTAACAAGTGATGTTTTTGTCCACATCTGCCATTTCTTTTGATAAACCTTTCCCTCGAACAATTTTTATCAGATGAATCTCTAAGTCAAATTCTTGTAGAATTGCCATCCACTTTCCTCTTCGCTCTCCTAATTCACTTTGCATCAGAAGAGACTTCACAGTGGATCTGGAACTATAGCCATTACTTGACTCTGAAAAATGTAATGCCTGAAATTCCTTACCGCTAGTACCAATGTGAAGGCTTGTTTCTCCAGTGGTGGGTATCTCACTTCTGCATTCTTAAATGGAGAGCTCATGAAGGCAATAGGTCTTTCTTTTCCCTCTCCTCTTCATTGTGTTAACACAACTACACATGAATGGTCAGATGCAAAAGAATAGATATAAAAAGGTTTTAAATAATCTGGGCTTGTCAAAATAGGTGCCTCAGATATTGATTGTTTGATCTATGAGAAAGTGGATTTAGCCTCATTACTCCACTCGATCTTTGCCTCTTTCTTCATTATTTCATTTAGAGGTTTGACAATCTTCGCAAACCCTGTTATAAATTTTCTAACAAAATTGATCCTCCCAAAGAAGGATCTCATTTCTTTCTTGTTTCCTGGCCTTGTTAGTTTCAAGATAGCCTCCACTTGATCAGGGTCTATGGATATCCCTTCTTCTGATATGATGTGACCTAAGAGTTTCCCTTCAGATACTCCAAACACACACTTCTTTGGATTGAGAGAGACACCATAGCTTATACATTTCTTGAGAATTTTTTCCAGATCAGCAGCATGATCTTCTCTATTCTTGGAGAAGATGGTTAAATCATCCACATAAATAAGTATACACTTCCCTATCAAATATTTGAAGGCTACATCCATTTCCCGTTGAAAGGTTGCTCCAACATTGATAAGACCGAATGGCATCCTTTGATAGGCAAATGTGCCCCATTTGGTGGTGAAAGTTGTCTTCATTCTATCCTCATGACTGACAAGAACCTGATTGTACCTAAAATAACCATCCAAAAATGATATCATCTGAGACCCATTTACCTTTTGTAGCATTTCATCTAGAGAAGGTAGCGGATAATTATCTTTTTCAGAGGCTTTATTTAGATTCCTGAAATCAACTCATAATCTGATTTCACAATTCTTTTTGCATACAGGAACTAAATTTGTCACCCACGTAGAATGTCTAATAGGAAAGATTATCCTTGCAAATAGGAGATTATGTACCTCTTTCTGGATCAGGGGCTCAATTAAAACATTGATCGGGCATTGTTTCTAATGGAAAGGCTTGGCTTCTGGGTTGAGAGGTATGGTATGTGTGGTCACCAAAGTGTCAAAGGTTTTTAGATCATCATAACTTCAAGCAATGGTGACAATGTTCTGCTCCAAAAATCTAACTATCTTGTCCTTAATTTCTTGAGGACATTTCTTTCCTATGACGACATTCCTTTCAAGGCCTGAGTGAGTCAGATTGATAGATTCATATTTCCCTCCCTCACTCTTTGTAGGCACCCTTTGATGAGCCTATGGGTTAGAGTCAAATATTCTCTCCAAAGCTACCATCCCTTTCGGAATTCTATTACTTTTCAAATCCAATATCCCTTCTTCACTCTCCTTCTCAAGATCCCAATCTCCCTAATCTCTTTCAGATTCATCTATTATCTGCCCTTCAAAAACATCAGAACTTGCCAAAAAGGCCAATACATGTTGATCATCATCAAATACCTGAAAATTTTGGACATTATCAGGGATAGCTAGGATTGAAATTAATTCAACTAAAAATCTCTTTAGATTAGAATCTTGCATAGGTTCCAATGTGCTAGTAGCAATGGCGAGTGCATTTGCAATTTTATTAGCTTCCTCTAGGGATTAGAGTAATCCCAAAAACATCAAAGTCTTCAATTAAGTTCCAAACTCTATTTCTGTACGCAACCAATATTTTGTTATGACATGTATACTGGCTATGTACTTGTTTCACGATTACTTCAGAATCCCCCATAACTATGAGAGCAGTAACCTTCTTTTTATGAGAAAAAATAAGTCCTCGAGCAAGTGCTTCATACTCAGCCACGTTGTTTGTGCATCCAAATTGCAATTTGTAAGATGCAAAGTAAGTTTTCCCTTTCGGGTTGGTTAATTCAATCCCTGCTCCACTTCCTTCTTTATATTTAGAACCATCAAATTTAAGACTCCACAATTGGTCTTTGGCTGGGAGTTCTTTAATTTTAGGGATAACAGGGGATGACTTACTTGGGATGTGTGGCAGCTCAGACTTTTGCTAGTCATCAAACATTGACTCAGGGCAAGGCTGACTTGAAGATTTTTTTATGTTTTCAACTTGCTCAGAAATCACTTCTTGAACAGCTTCTTCGGTTAAATTGCAATCCAATTCATCTTTTATCAATGCCTTGGGCATTGGCAGAATATCTGGGGAAGTTTTATTGAAAAGGAACTAAGACACCTCAATTTCTTCTTGAATGTTGGAGAGTAGAACCTGACCCTGCTCTACTGGTGAAGAATCCTCCTCTTAAGAACAACTAGTCCTAGTAAGAATGGCAGCATCCTTAACTTGAAAAGAAAACTCATTGATAGGGGTCTGGGGTTTCTCTTCACATATGTGTTGAGGGTGGCCTACATGACTTAAGATATCTAGGCATGATTGGCATGTTAACTCCGAATGATTGTGATAATGAATCCTACACCAATTAGGAAGTAACAAACTACTCAAATCAGTTTATTCTCCTAAAACCAACTTATCTTTATGCAATTTCCTTATTAGAACTTGTTGGTTGATGCAGATCATTGGGTTACCATGTCCTAGGGGCAATGTATCCCCAAGATTGAGTACAAAGATTTTAAGGACTTCCTCTTGTTTGTAAACTCCTATCTCAGTCTCAAAATATGCTACTTCATTTGAAGCATCATACTCTGTAATCATATGTTTGAGTCTTGGTTCACTCTCAAACCCTATTTGTGTTGCTACCCCCTTCTAGGGTAGCCACATGTGAGAGAAATCCAAGGATAAATATCCCCCAATACTTTTCATTAGCTCCCGACTTAGAAGCATACCATATGTCTTTGGGATGTCAGCCACTTGGATATCTATGTAGGTTTGGATCCTTGGATCTGATCCAACCTGTATATGCATGCTCTTTAGTTCTCCTACAATATTGACCTCAGTTTTGTCTAATTGAATCACTTTCTTATTGGTCGGGATAGGACTTAATCCTAACTTCTTACATATTGAAAAGGGCATAACATTTCCCGATGCTCCAGAGTCCAATAAACAGTTATGCAAATTCTTTCCAAAAAATTTTAAACTTAAAAGAAAAGGTGGGGTACTGGTCTTACCTTTATAGATAGTTGCATTTGTCTCCTTCACTAGAGTCACTTTACCTTTTCCTTTTAAGCGGTTTGTCTCCTCCAAGGCCTTCAATACCACTTCACATTGAGTTGGACACCACTTCATGATGTCAAAGAATGACAATGAAGTCTTTTGTCTTTGTAGTTCTGCAATAAAATCAAATTTTGAATCATTCCTCACTTGATATTTAGAAAAAGGAGGTGGATTACCTCTATTCTGAGAGTCAAAAGGTCCCTTTGGTGGCGGTGGATTATTATCTGCATTTTGTTTAGGTGGGACCATGTTGTTTGGAGGTGCAGATGTAGTAAATGGGCCCTTATTCTAATTTCTTAGAAAGTGACCACCTTTGGACTGAAAGGCTTGGGCATCATACATATCCTCCTCTGGCCCATTATCTCCCTGCATGGGAAATCGGTATTTCTCTTCAATAGTCTCATAATTCGTAGTAGTACTTACTGGCCCATTATCCTGATTGGAATTTCTTGTTGGAGGATGGGCATCAGCTTGTGCAATCTTTACCATTTTCTCCATTTCTGGGCAATTAACCTCAGAATGTGCTGCAGTATCGTGCAACCTGCACCAATTAGCCATGAAATTAAGGTCAGCCACATTAGTAGTATGTGATCTCTCCTCACCTAACTGATAATTATGGGAAACTCCCTCATTGTTAGGTCCATTATTCCACTGCCTATTGTTGTTGTTAGACCTCTAGTTATATCCTCTGTTCTGATTTTGGTAATTTTGGTTAGAGGAGTTCTGATTCTGGAAATTCCAGTTGGTGTTTAGATTCACATTCTTGATTGGAGTAATTCCCCTGGTTATTGTAACCTCCCTAGTTCTGATGGTTTTGGTTTTGGTTGTGGGGAGAGTTTTGCCTAATTTGTGCCATATAATTAGACATTTGAGATAGAGTTTTTTTAAGAGTTTCTAGCTCACTGGTCAGTTGAACAGTTTTTTCATTTTGCACATTCTGCTCTATGGATGGGGAATGAACATGGGTTGATCCTCCCACTTGTTGTTGTTGATTTTGAGATTTTTGGGAAGAATATTGCATGCCATTTCCGAAAAAAGGTATGGTAGGTGGAGCTTGTAACTCAGACACAGGTTCATACTGGGAGTAAGACATCCTTGGGACAGTATAGTACAATGGTGGGTTAGGCATCTGATTTCATGGGAGGAAGATTTGCTCCTAAACCTCCTGATTGTAGACTTATCTATCATTGCAATTTGATAGCTAGATGATAAACTTTAGACAAAGAATCAATCTCATTGGCCTGATAAGTTCTCTGCAAGAATAAGTCAATCAAGGGATCAACAGCTCTTAAATATGCCTGAATGGCAATATTCTTGGCTACTAAGTAAGGATCTTACAGCCTACGAAACATCCATTGGAATCTAGTGTTGAATAGAGGCAATGGCTCAAGATGTCCCTTCCTTATGGTGGCAAACTGGTGATACAAGATGGCAGGGTCCACATAAACCCTAAATTGATTAATGAATGCATTTTCTAAATCTGTCCAACCTAGAATAGATCCCTGGGGAAAATTTAAGTACCAATTATATGCCATGTCCCCTAAACAATAAGGAAACAATATAAAAACCACGTCCTGATGAGAAACTTGAGCACGTGTACACAAATCTTTGAATGCTTGTATATGCTCCTTAGCACTTCTTGATTCACCATGCATGTACCTGGGATAAAAAAAAATTGGATTCTTCGGTAGATCATGGGTTCCCCATGGAATAGTTCCTAATGGAGAGGGGTTATTTACAAAGTAAGCCATGGTTAGGATTGGTTGAGCAGGGGGTGGTGATATAGGTTGGATTGGTGGTGACACTGGCCTAACAGGTGGAGGCAATACTGGTTGAGCCAGTGGTGGTGATGTAGGTTCAACTGGGGGGTGGTGTAAGTGGATTTGGTTGAAATCTAGGTGGAGTAAGTGGTGGTGGCAATGTAGGTATAAAAATTCTACGAGCATGGGTTCTAGGTCTAACCGGGGTTTGGATTTCTTCTAATGGTCCAGGATTAGTAGAGGAACTAAGAATCCTCCTGTATTTCTCCAGTGAAAATGATCCAATGCGAGCTAGCTTGTTCCTTTGGCCCTCCTTCTAGTGCCAAATTTGTTGATGGTGAAAATGACACAAACAACATTTAAATGGAATATCACCACTCTATTTCTCCTAAAAAGGAAAGACAACATATATTAGCCTAACTCCCAAGGCCCTGGTAGTTGGTTCTCAACTGTTTGGTGTAACTCAAGTGGTCCATGCAACTGCAATATTCAAGGGGCATTTGTTGGTAATAAGGAATGCAAGCAATGACTGATTCATCGAACTGTTCTTAATGAAAAGGGGGTTTAAAATAAAAAGAAAAAGACAGATCAGGGTGTACATTAGTGAAACATGAATAAAACTTATCTAATATCCGGACATATATTTTCAACAATGAAAGTTCTTCCAACAAATCAAGAAAACCATAGCATGATGCAATTTATAGAACAGTCCATACTATTGCATGCATCTAAGGTGCTTAATTTAACATCACAATCACACATCATAAATATTTCAAAGATTCCAAAAGAACACACTCTCATTTGTTGCCAAGATCATAGATCAACATACTTTCAACAAATTCAATTCACAGATATTCTAATGAAATAATCCTTAAATCTAGTTTCTTCTAAGGATTTTCATCACAAAAGAAACACTTATGCTTCAACACAATCACTGGCATATAGATAGACTATAATTCATCAACCTTATCCAATAATCTCAATTCTAACACCATATTGCATAAAAACCTGTATTTATATTCAACTGTAAATAAAATAATAAAGTATCTCTGTAAAAACTATGAAAAATTATATCTTCTACTATCAGGTGGCTAATCTTATTCTCATCAACCGACCCTTACAATATGATACCCTTTCGGTATATATAGATGTAAAAAAACATGAAGTCCTCCCTATCTAAAGTCGATCCACCTTTTTAGGAATTTAAGTCTTCTTGGAAACTCAGATCAATTTGATCTCTAGTTCCCACATTGACTATCTCCTAAACTAGAGACAAGAAGAGAGACAAGAAAAAAAATCCATACGCCTCTAAGACTACCAGTCTTGCATGTGGTGGAGAAAAGAAAGCCATGCATGCATGAGACTATCAATTAGGCATGCAAAGTTTGCTCTGTAGTGTACTCATCGTAACTGGAGAAGACTTGTTGAAGCATATCCAAATATAGCCCATCAACCCAACTGTCTTCGAACTTGATCCTCTCTAATTCCATAGCAAAAAATCCTCTCATGTCTTTTAACTTTATCAACTCCCTTTTAGCAGCCCTTACCTCTTCTTTAATATCCATCAACCGATCCAATAGCAGATCCTCTTCATCATCTCCCCTTTGCACGACCTCTTTAAGCCTATCATCCCATTTCACTTTTAATTGGCTCAAAGGTAGGCCTTCCTTTATCAGTATATCAAGATTTAATATAATAGCAATAACCACTTCTAACTCCTCAAGTTTTTCATTTAGATCCTTGTTAGAATCTTGAACTTCATTTTTTATTCTTGTACAAAAATTCAGATCTAAACCGGACTATGCTGGAGGTCTTTTCCAAGAAATCTTTGTTGTCCTCTTCAAGTATTGACTGCTCCAAAAGAGTGGACTTCGGTAATTTATTAAACTCTTTCAGCTTTTGGCTATATCCTCTGTAATCCTCCTCTTGTTCTCCAAATACTTTGGCATACTGATTCATCTCCTCTATTAACTCCTTTGTCATCTTGTGAACCTGAAAACTATAGCCTAGCACCTCACCTATTTATTGATTTAGTCTATCAGTCCATCTATTCAACATCTTTGCCTTACTCCTTACCTGCACCAAATCATCCACCTCTTTCTTGCTAAGAAAAATTGGTGTCTCAATGGTGGCAATTTGTTGTGACCTCGGAGCAGAAATACTCTTCAAGAAAGTACACAATAGATCCAATTGAGCCTTAAGCTCATCCTTTTTTTGTTTATCCTTCATCATTCTTGATTTGGTGGATGATGCTACCACATCTATCAAGTTCATTTTTTGATCTCTTGTGGGTCTCCCCAAGTTAACTGTGCCCAACTGGTAATCAGTTAGCTGCATATCCCCCACATCCTTGTCCACCATCGGTATTGCACATTCAACAACAATCTCTCCTCCTTCAGTGAGTCTAGTGGAATGCAAGATTCTAGCCTTCTTCTTGGGCCTTTCTTTTTCAATCTCCTTCATCATATCATCCCAATTGAGAGGTTGTGAGGGTGTCACTGATCTCTTTTGAAGATCAAGTTTCAACCAAGTGGGAGCACTTGGAGTAGCAATCATCATAGTTGAAGAAGAAGCAACAGTAGTAGAGGGTTGTTGCACATTCACTTTAGGTTGAGAATCAACCTCTTGTACCTCTTGTTGTTCTTGCTCAACATTTGATTGTGCAAGATTTTCAGCTTCCTCCCTATTCTTTTATTCCTGTAACCTCTTGTCTTCTTCTTCCTTCTTCAGTTTTCCTCTTCTAACCTCTTCTCCTCAAGTACCTGGTTTCTCTCTTCTTCCAATGCCTTAAGTTTGTCTACGTCTTCCTTTTCCTTTTGCAATTGCTTGGCCAACTCCTCAGCATATTTCTTTTTTTGTATACGCTCTGATTCCTCCTTCTTTTTATAGGCCTCTTCAACAAGCTTCAATTTGGCCACAAGGGCTTCTCTCTCCCTTCGTTGCTTTGCCTTTTCTTCCTCCAAATCATGAATTTTCTGCACCAACTCTAGCTTATCATCCTCTTCCTTGGTCCTGAGCTCCTGCTCCTTTTGCCTTTGTTGTTTTTGTACTTCATCATCTCTTTGCTTAGCCTCTATTTTTTGTTGTTGAAGTAAGGCATCAGCTCGTGCCTTAGCATCTATTGCCTTTTGTTTTTCCATTGCTTCTGCATGTGCTTGATCATCTGGAGCCTTCTTTGCTTCCTCAAATAATGCCCATTGATCTTCCTCACTTAAAATATGCTCAGTTTCCTCTTCTAGAGGCATCTTTACTTGTGCATCCTTCTCTGATAAGGTCTCAAATTTTGTTTCAACATCATAGATCTCCAGCTCTACTCCTTTTCCCTTTAATGCTTCAGCTATACCATGAAGAGTTCCTTCAGGAATCTCTCCACCTAGTTGCTCCATAAGAGGGACTTGAGCAGATGACTCACCTATTGCTGGTGTTGAAACCACAGATCCTGTTTGGGCATCCTCCTCTTGTACTCCAAGTAAATCTTGAGTAGGGGCTTCAAGCTCGATCTCTTTAATATCAGGAGGGAAGAACTCCAAAGGCTCCTTGGAAGGCAATTTCCTCTTGATTCTCTTATATCCCTTCCCTTTCTTAGGAGCTGGACCCCCAGGATTTTTGGTTCTTAGAACAGTCCAGTGGATACTTCTATCCAATATTGGTCTCCCTATGTGCTTGATGTTGATGGTCTCCTCACCATCCCAATATACCAGATCCAAACTTTTGGTACCAATATTCAATGCTTCATATGATGGATCCAACACAACTCCATCATCTACTAATGTATCAAGAATATCATCTTTGATCCTAAATTCTACCATGAGTGAAACAAGCAACCTCTCATAATTCCTCTTCCTGAGGTCATATTCATTCTAAAGATCACTCTAGAATTCCTCTAACAAATTTAAATGTTTGTCAAAGACCGAAGGCAGCAAAGCATTCATTTTCTTATTTGGATCAAAATTCTTTCAAGCAGTATACAATCCCAACTTCAAATGTATCAACTCACTACAAACCACCTTATCTCCCACAAGGTGTGGGCAACTGTATTCACCCAATTGCATGGGGAACTTGTGACAACATGTCTTGTGTTTTAACCCAAATTGGGCATTGACCCCTAGAGCTTGATAAACAAACTCCATCAGAACCATCTTGTTCTTGCAACACCTTGGAAGTAAGTGGGGATGACCTTCAAATCCTGCCAACTTGAAATAAGTGAACTTGGGGTATTGGATATACCAACATCCCCATTTTGTGATAAAGGCCATGGCTTCCTAGCTCAATCTATATCCTACATCTCCATTAAGCTGGTTGATGATTACATATAAGAATACATCATTAACTCTTCTAAATTGTGTTTCAGAAACCTGTAGGGATAGTTGATCATAATGATCCCATACTCTCTTTTGTCCATCAGCTTCTCCCAACATTCCTACTTTGTTCAAACCTTAAAAGATACCTCCTCTAATTGTTGCATAGACAACATAAGAAGTCATGAAAAATCTCCTTGTTTCCCTTATTCTAGTTAACTGGTCATGAATGGTATCCGCATCAATCATAGGCCAGTCGAACTATTGCTTGCCATTAAAAATTGTTTGAATGAAAGGAAACATCCATTCCTTGAAATGAAATGCATCCCTCTTCCCAAAGACTCTAGACAACATCATTATCAAGTCTGATACCTCCTTGTAAAATTTTCTCTTCTTTGGTTGATCATGGAGCTTTGTCAGAGACTTCTTCTCTATTCTCAACCACTTCTTATTCAAGTGATCCTTTTTGGCCACCTTATGTTTGATATATATCCCTAAAGCATCTACCTCATTTAATTGTACCAAGTTCTTTGGATCAGGGACACTGAACATGTGCTGAAACATTTGAGGAGTTAGATCTATAATCATATTATCCTATGAATCCATACATTTCCTAGTGGTTGGATTATAAGCTCCTGTTGCTATCATAATCAATTCCGGGCATTGTATGGATAGAGGAGATATAGTGATGTGAGACAAGCTAGACTCAACTATTCTTCTAGTTCTCCCTGTTACATCCTCAGTGAGTGTTTCTGAATATAACTCCTCAAAATTGAATGGGCCTAGATTGGTGTCAGTTACATCAGACCAATCAGATTCCACTTTGCCGGTAGTGACAATAGGACCCCTATGGTTATACCTCAAGGTATAAGGCAATTGCTCCGGCTTAATTTTCTTACGCTTAGTTCATGCCTTTGAAGTTTCTGCAGGCTGATTCCTTTGGGAAGCTTCTCCTAATACTCCTGACATTATTTAGCTTCCTACAATATAACCTCAAATTAGATCCTTGAGTAAACATAACAACATATGCTTTAAAATATTACCCTTCATATATACACCGAAGACGAAACCAAGCAAAAAACACTCTAAATAGTCTCATTTTTTAAAAACACTGTCGGGATCGGAGCCAAAACCATTATTGAGATTATAGTAATAACATGTAGGATTAGAGTCGAAATTGGAATGGTAACCAGAATCAAAAACGAAATGGAAACTGATTCGGTTTCATGAAGATTTTCTAATTTTACATTCAGTTCCGCTTCTGCTTCCGGCTAGGTTACCGTTATTTTGAAGGCCTATTTCTTATTGTAAGTGGAGTCAAAAACAAGATGGAAATGGAATCGATACTTATTACAAAACACGGTTGAAAGTCTAAATCAATTATGATCCCGCTTCCGCTTAAAATAACCATGACATCATAAGAGATTTTAACCGACTAATAAACGACATCATCATCTAAGGACTAGGTCATATAAAAAACAAAAGGGCTTAAAAATAACCTATACAAGACCATTCCCATATGAGCGAGAGGCAACTGAAATAATTAGGGCATCATTTTAAAATAAGAACGCGTCAAAACCCTAAAAAAAATCGTCAATTTCAAATAACTAGGGAACGAATTTAACCCTATTTAAATTAACCAGATCTAAAGTGAAAAAATATTCCTAAGTAAAAACCGTCATTTACCAAACCCTGCCAATGTAAAACAATAACCAATCTATGCATTTAAACACTAGGGCACCACAATGTGGTCGCGATTAAAATGTGAAAACTATCATGTAAAAACGAACAAACAAGAAACAAAATACCAAAAAAGCAAAACGAAAACAAGAAAACCAAACAAAAAGAGAAAGGAAATGAATCACATGAACTCACAGAGAATCACAATTTCGCAAGAAACCAATGACCGAATAAAAATGGAAAACATGAAACCAAGCGAAAGAGAAGAACAAAAAACCCCCTACCTCAAATGCAAATAAATAGGCTAGTTCCCTAAAGCAATCCATGCACAATTGTCTCCCTTTCTATTGACTCACACGCGCAAATGCTCCACTGCAACTCTGGTTCACTCTTTGATCTTTTAAAAAATGATGATAACTACCAGTTAATCCCTTTTTAAGGTAAAAACTCGTAGTTTCATACGTGTAGAGCTCCTGTAATTAATGCCATAAATGTGGCATAGCGGAGTCAGAACTGCAAAAGGAACTGGCACATTACTATTGTGTGACTTCAGTAAAGTCAATGACCACGGTGGGAGCGGAATCAGAGTGAAAAATGATTTAGAAATTTGGGTAATTTTTCAACTCGATTCTCATTCCGCTTCCGTTGACAAAGAAGAAAGCGAAACCAACAACAAAATAAAAACATACAAACCAAAACAAGAAAAACTTAACACAAAACCTAAGTCTAAACAAAAAGTCCAAAAAGCGGAGGCAGAGACGGAACAGGATTTGATTTTGAAACTTCAAATAAATTCGACTTAACTTCCACTCCAGCTCCTGCTCCGATAAAGAAAAAACAAAAAAAAAGTCAAAAGAAGACTGTTGGGATGGGAATCGGAATGAATTTTGAAAGAAGTTTTAAAGCCCGATTTGGTTCCGGCTCCAATTCCGACAAAATAAACCAAAGAAAAACAAAGTGTTGGAAAAGAAAGACTCAAAACTTTGTTCGAAAAACAACGAAGGACAAAAACATAAAGGGGGACCCATTTTGACCAGGGCAAAAGATGGGGTGGTTATGCAAGGCATAACACCTTTCTTCAGTTTTCTTGTGAAGTTTGCTTCCAATGCATCTAAAATTTCACTATTCAGATCTTCTTCTATCTTTGTGGCTTTGAAGGTTGTTTCAGATTTCTGCTTTTTTTTTCCAAATTTCCTCATCTCAAATGTGATCAAGGTGCCAAATAATTGCTCTTTGGTGAATTTCTTTGGATCATAAACTTCCTCGATAGTTGAGATCTTGTCACTGTAGCTCTCTAGTAGGGTCATCAAAATATTCTCTATAACATCTTCATCTGTCAGAGTGCCTCCTTGATTTTTCAATTTATTTACTGCACTGTCAACTCTCTGAAAGTAGCTTGTTATATCCTCACCTTTTTCCATCCTCAATTTTTCATATCTATGCTTAGCTATCAACTTATTTGATAATTTGACTCTATCATTTCCTTCATAAATTTCTTTCAACTTTTCCCAAACTTCATAAGCGGTGCTCAATGAAAGAACTTTTGTTAACTAAGTCTTAGACAAAGCACTATAGATTTCATACCTTGATTTTTCATTTTCTTCATAGGCTTAAATCTCATCCGTAGTATTAGGACCATTTATCGATACAACATATTTTTTCTCAACAACTCTCCAAGTATTGTAGCCTATAGAAATTAGGTAACCTCTCATTTGCACTTTCCATAAATTGTAGTTAGATCCATCAAACACATGGGTTGTTAGTTTGTGTGCCATTGGATCTACCTCAAGTGGTTAAGTTCTTCTTTGAGGAACCAATGCTCTGATACCAATTGTTGAATAGTCTGGATAACTAAGAGGGGGGTGAATCAATTATCGTAAAATAATTTTCTTGAATTTAATTAATCTGGAGCAATCTTAAATCAGTCAGATAATAATTAAAACATATATGAACATGAAATCACATAACAACACCATGCACAATGAACACTAGAATTTACGTGGAAACCCAAAATGGGAAAAACCATGGAGAATGCTAATTCTCAATTATAAAACATTGGTTAAGGTGACACTAGTTAAGGTGATTTTTACAAGGTCTCACTGCCAAAATGCTCACTATAGGTAAGGCTCACTTTCAGTGGGCTCACTGCTCGGCTATTATAGCCAAAAGTAAAGAGGCTCACTACCAAAAGAAAAAGACTCACTGCCAGAAGAAAAAGGCTCACTGCCAAAAGAATGGTGAAAGGGAATCCACCACTGAAAATAACTGTCACCAACAGTCACACCGAAAGAACCTCACTATCTACTACCTCCAATCGCATACTTTCACATACTTCATAATATCTGGATTTTCATATTCACATTCACCACACTTGCTTTCATCAAATAGAATCAACTTTTACCTATACCATTCCAAGCCTTCATAATCTCCTAAGTCGGCCAAACATAATTTGAATTATATAACCACAAAACATTCTCACAGTGGAAAGGAATGAAACATGGACCATACAGAACCTCCTTGCTCAAATCAACACACTACATATTAACCATGATATATGGAACCAAAGAATAGAATATACATGTTACAATGCAAACAATGTTATAGGGAACGTTAACCAATTTCCAGATTGGTCTGAACCCATAAGAGTGTATCTCATTATGTTGCAAAATGAATGGAACCAGGAAAATCATGACTAAAGATAGATCATCACATCACAACACTTGGAGCACGCCAATCCGAATCACCAAAGCATCAAAATTGAACCTTAATCAGTCAACCAAGATATGTTGACATTAATTACAACAATCAACAACATCACATTCCAACACTATTGCCAGTGTTAGACAAGGAAAATACAATCAGGGAATTACTATCCAAATGAAGTAACAATGGTAATCACAAGTTCAATTTTTCTTCTTAGCCATTGTATAATCGAGGTAGTGGATTGCATGTTTGAGAAGTGTTTTGAGACTCATCATTGATGGGAGAATAGTGAATAATACCTTGTGGACTATGAATTAGTGACAATAAGGTTGAAGGATATTAAGACCCACAATACCATGTTTCAATGAGTCCCCTGTAGTAAGTAAGTAGGCAGTCTATAGGAAATAGTTTGTTTTTATAAAAGGATTCTCATGAAAGGAACCTTCAAGTGACAGTGAGAGAGTTGTTTGAGATTGTAGTTGAGGGTGCAATATCTAGTCTTAAAGGTAGTTAGCAAAGCAGTAAATATGCAAGAAAATCAAACCATACACAACAAACAATTCACAATGTTATCTTGCATAATGCCTTGAGTTTGAAGACAAAAATATTATTGTATCTTGATGAAATTAGTGACTTTAATGGTCAATCACTAGCAAGCATGATTTTAAAACATGTTATTGTGCTTATGGAGGCAACATTTTAAGCAAGGCAGTGAGTGGTGGTTTGGAACAATGGTAGGTATGAAGGACTTGCTTTATATGCATACTATGTAGTCTAGATTAAGACAACATTCTTAGAATATATTGAAGGTGGATTATGAAACTCAAGGGTTACCATGATATAGATTAAAGCAAAGACTGTGATCTATTTAAAAGCCACTATCATGAAGATATTAAAGATGTCACATGCAAAACCCTAGCAACTGGAGTAATGAATACAGTGCCAAAGAGGACAGTGAGCTAGTGCAGATTTAGGAGATCTCCACATTATCTAATCATAAGAAAATACATCATTTATTTATATTTAAATTAAAATAAATCATTCTAAACCCTATATAAGATACATTCTAAACTCTATATATGATACATTGATACTTCAAAAGGATCTGAAGGAATTTGAGATTATGCAAATATATGTCAATTAAATAACTGGATTACAAATAGTAGCGTGAACAATGTAACCCTTGTTGAGCTGAGCAGGAATGAGATAAGCACCAATGAATCATATGCCTCCTATCATGCACATCTCCTTACCATTCTCTATCATTATTTATTGAAACACTTCTCCATTTTGGTGGGCTACACTTGAAAATAAGGTTTCAACGAAGGTTTTAGAGTATGTTTATTAAAATGAAAACTCCATTTTGGCGGGCTACGCTCGAAAATAAGATTTCAACAAAAGTTCTAGAGTATGTTTATTAGAGTATTTTGTCGGGCTATTTATTATTTATTCCTTAAATGATTTTCTAAATAAATGACTAACTATTTAGTCATTTTTATTTGTGTGACTAAATAATTTTTTAGTCAACGACCAAATTAGTCATTTATTTACTCATTTATAGCTGAGTTACAAAAGTTGAAGATACAGATGAAGAAAAATCGATGAAGTGGAAGCTAACTTTGTAAAAAGAATGAAAAAGGGCTCTAGTAAGTATCATGGTAAGTTACCTTTCAAATGTTCTAATTGTGGGGGAATAGGTAATTATGCTTCAAGATGTCCTAAAAGAGCTAAGAGGAATAAACATAGAGAAGACAAAGAAAACAAAGGAAAGATGATCAAGAGGGCATATTATGTGAATGAATATGTTGGTATTTATGATTATGGAGATTTTGATGATAATGAATGCTTGTTCTTAGCTATAAAAGATGAATCTACTTTACTAATACTAAAAGATATTTGAAGGAAAGCGCTCTGAAGAAAGTTAAAGGTATCGTGGTCTCAGCTCTTCATGCTAAACAAGAAAATAACTACTAGGTTGTTGATAGTGGTTGTTCACATCACATGACCGGTGACAAAAGTAAGTTTGTTAAAATTGAAAAATATGATGGAGGCTTAGTTAAGTTTGGAGATGATATTGGTGCTAAGATTTGTGGGATTGGTTCAATCAGTTTTGATGGCAAGCATAATATTGATGATGTCTACTATGTTAAGGTTTTAATGCATAATATTTTGAGTGCTAGACATATGTGTAGTAAAGGATATAATCTTGTGTTCAAGGATGAGAAATGTGAAGTAAGGAAAGGATCTAAAACCATGATTTTTGTTGGAAAGAAGTCTGAAGGAAATATTTATCAACTTAAGGGTGCAGATGGACATTGCTTTATGTCTCAGATTAATGATAGGTGGTTATGGCATTAGAGGATGTGTCATATTAATTTTGATAATATGGTGAGAATCAATGCAGTACCAGTTGTGAGAGATTTACCAAAAATCACAAAACCTATTAATGCTATTTGCAAGGATTGTCAGTTTGGAAAGCGATCTAGAAAAAAATTTAGGTCAAAGGAACAATCTACTACCAAACTACTAGATTTGATTCATACAGATCTTTGTGGTCCTACAATGGTGTGAAGTCTACAAGGTGACAAGTATTTTATTTTTTGATTGATGATTACTCTAGAATGACATGGGTTACTTTTTTTAGAGAGAAATATGATACATTAGACAAATTCAAATATTTCAATGCTATGGTTGAAAATGAAATGAACATGAAAATAAAATGCTTAGGTCTGACAAAGGTGGTGAATTCACCTCCAATGAGTTTAACATGTTTTGTGAAGTTCATGGAATAAAAATGCAATTGTCTACTCCTAGAACTCCTCAACAGAATGGATTTGTTGAAAGAAAGAACAAAATGATTCAAGAAGTTGCTAGATAAATGATCATTGAGGTGGGTCTACCAGAAGTATACTAGAGAGAAGCAATTCACAATATTTTTTATGTGTTCAATTAAGTTTAAGAAAAAGCTAACAACACTAGAACTCCCTATGATTTGTGGTGTCGAAATATTCCTACTGTAAAGTACTTCAAAGTATTTGGAAGCAAATTTTATATCAGAAGAGATGAAGAAATTTTAAGAAAGTTTGATGCAAGATGTGATGAGGGTATTTTCCTTGGATACTCTACTAGAAGAAAACCTTACAATGTTTCAATAAAAGGTAGAGAAAGGTTGTATAAAGCACAAATGTTAAGGTTGATGAAGCATTGAAGAATTAAATTGAAGTTGATGGATATGTATCAGAGTAACCTGATTGCAAAGAAGTAGAAGTTGTTGAAGAATAATAAAAGAAAAATGAAGAAGAGGAAGCTTCGTTGGTGTCCCCAAAGGCACCTAAATATGTGCAAAAGAATCATTATGAAGAATAAATCATTGGATATAAGAGAAAATGAGTATTAACAAGAAGCAGAGCTACTGCTAATGCTAAAATAAATTTGTGTTTACTTTCTATAGTTGAACCTAAGATAGTAAGTGAAGCATGTAAAGATGAGCATTGGATGAGAGCAATGGAAGAAGAACTTATGCAGATTGAGAAAAATCAAAGTTGGGAATTGGTTGCTAGACCGATAGACAGAAACATAATTGGATTAAAATGGGTATTCAGAAACAAGCTAAATGAGAATGGAGAAGTGGTCAGAAATAAAGCAAGGCTTGTGTGTAAGGGTTACTCACAAGTAGAAGGTATATATTTTTAGGAGACTTTTGCTTTGATGGCTAAGATGAAATCTATCATAATGTTTTTGGCATTTTTTACTCATAAGGATTTTAAATTTTACCAGATGGATGTGAAGTTAGCATTTATGAATGGTGAGTTAGAAGAATTCTACATGGAACAACCGAAAGGATTTCAATTGTCAAAACAATTGGACAAGATTTGTAGATTAAAGAAGGCTTTATATGGATTGAAGTAGGCTCCTAGAGCTTGGTATGCAAGGTTGGACAAATATTTGATTCAACAAGGCTTTAGTAAAGGTATGAAAAATAACAATCTTTATTTCAAATTTGAAAATGACAAAATCTTTATAGTAGTTGTATATGTTGATGATATTATTTTTGGAGGAAATGAAACAATGTGCAAAATGTTTGCTAAAGAAATGAAAAAAGAGTTTGAAATTTCTATGTTTGGTGAGATGAATTTCTTTCTTGGAATACAAATCAATCAAATAAAAAAGGGATTTTTATTTCACAGTCAAAGTATGTAAAAGAAATTTTGAAGAATTTTGGGATGGATGGTTCAAAACCAGTATGCACTCCTATGGTGATTGGGTGCAAATTGAGTAATATGATGATTCACCGAAGTTTGATTAGAGAAAATACAAATCTATGATTGGAGGGTTGTTGTATTTAATTACTACCCAATCAGATATCATGCATGTAGTTTGTCTTGTGGCTAGATTTCAAGAGGATCCTAAAGAAACACTTGTTGCAACTATTAAGAGGATATTCAAATATCTAAATGGCATTCCAGATTATGGTATCCTAGGGATATTGCATTTACACTAAATGTTTATATAGATGCAGACTAGGCAGGTTGTGTTGATGACAAGAAAAGTACAAGTGGTGGTGCATTCTTTCTTAGTTGCAGATTGGTGTCATGGTTAAGTAAAAATCAAGATTTAGTTTCCTTATCCACTACAAAAGCTGAGTATATTGCCACAACATCCTTATGTACACAATTTTTGTGGATGAGATAGACATTGAAGGATATCAGATTAGTGTATGATGATCCCATCTCTATTTTTTGTGAAAATACAAGTGCAATCAACATTTTAAAGAATTCAGTGATACACTCAAGGAAAAAGCATTGTCGCCAAATCTCTAACTATTCACGTTGTCTTAGTGTTTGGATAAATCCAAGCGGGGACTCAACAAGTATGGCCATTTCAACCTAGGATTGTAAATGCTTGAGAGTAAGTTTAATACTTTGCTTGGTTCCAAAACATTAGAAATAAACATTCACAATTTTCCTCAAAATTTAAAAACCCTTTGGTTTAAATATGGATACCTTTTGAAAAAATCCTTGATATTAATGCTCGTACTAAGGATTTCTATCCTTAGTGATTTCTAAATATCTTGACTTATATCTCAATCCATATTTTCCAAAGTTAACATAAGTAACTCAATCAAACCTTAGAAAATGTTTCTATAGTTTCCCCATATTTTGTTGTGAAACCTTTAACACAAGGTTTAACAACTCCAGCACTAGGGTTGAATCAAACATCTAATCCTATTCTTGCAACTAGTCTTGCCAAGGACTTTATTCTAACTCTTCCATTTGAAAGCAATACACTTGTAGGTACTCTCAACACCTATCCATCCACTACTTGGACACCAACATTTGGCACTTCTATCGTTCCCAAACACGCCCAACATCAACATCAACCACTTACACTTCATAAATCCATGACAACATCAACATATCAAGGGTACCCATCTTCATCCATCCCCACAAA
Source organism: Sequoiadendron giganteum (assembly GCA_007115665.2). NCBI lineage: Eukaryota > Viridiplantae > Streptophyta > Pinopsida > Cupressales > Cupressaceae > Sequoiadendron > Sequoiadendron giganteum. Next base: position 359,337,360 of record CM021104.1, read on the forward strand.
TACCACAAGTGTGCCTAATATCTCACAAGGAAGTGTGGACCAAGTGTCTCACATTAACCCACAAGAGCATGCCAACACCATAATGCCAAATCAACCCTTAACGCAAATAGGGACATCTTTATCCAATCCCCCAACTGGTTCATATACACCATTTATTTCACAAAACATGTCCATTCCATCCATCATCAACCTAAATCAAAAAAATCACTTGCTGATGAATCCCATCAACCCGAGTAATACTTTGTCCACATCTCTAGCACAAGGAAATTCTTAAAACTTGGGACAAGCGAATCTTTTTAATCAATGGACTCAAGGTCCTAGTGTGTCATTTCCATCACAAAATCTAATGGCACCATCCTCCTCTTTTCCCATGGTCCCCTTTACCATGCAAAATCAAATGGGACCTCAAACTTACATTCTTCCACCTTAATCAACCATCTTACAAGGAATGTTAAACCAAGGGAACTCCCAACCTCTCATCACCAACTCACAACCCATCTAAAACATCAACACCCACAATCCATCACAAGTGTCCCAACAACCAACTGATCCTACATTTCAAGTGCATGCCTTAGCTTTACATCAAGCACAATAGGCTTATCAGCAAGTCGTCCAATAGAAACAACAATAGCAAGCATCCTTATCCCAACAATAATAGCAGCAATAACAACAAAAAACCTTAGTAGCATAGCAATCAGCACAACAACAAACAACCTTAGTAAGCATAGTAAGCAACACAACAACAACAATCAACCTTAGCAACATAGAAAGCAACCTTAGCACAACAACAATAGCAAGCCCATCAAGCATCCTTAGCAACACAATAGCAACATCAAGCCCAACAACAAGACCAACAATAAGACCATGTGGCTCAACAACAACAAGAAGCCTTACTAGCTCAACAATATACCCAAACAACAACAACAACAACAACAAAAACAAGCCTTACTAGCTCAACAGTATACCCAAAAACAACAACAACAACAAAAGTTCCTACTATAATCCTCAATAGAACATTGTCAATACAAACATATTAGGAACATACACATCCACACCTCAATCACCTTCACATTACCTCACATCATTGTATACACCATACAACACCTTATCATATCATAATATCACCTACATCTCATCCATCATCCCAACATATGTTCCTCCACCAAACCTGTAGGACGATCTAGCATTGCAACTCAAGGCATTGTCACAAGAAATGTGAGATCTTTGGATGGGCAAGACAAAGAATCCCCATACACAAAACTTATGTCCATATCCATTCGATCGAAACATTACAATGGTGTCATTTCCTCCCAACTTTGAAATCCCCAAATTTGATAGATACAAAGGGAGAGGAAGTCCTGTGGACCATGTCAAAGAATTCAACATCATGTGTATGGAGGTGGCCTACAATGATTCTTATTTAATGTGCCTCTTCCCTCGAAGTTTAACAGGTCTTTCCATGGATTGGTTTTCTCAACTACCTACTAGTATCAAAACTTTCCAATAAATTATTGATAAATTAATCGATCACTTCTCCTTCAATCTTGACATGGACTTAAGTATAGAATAATTTTACACTCTTAGAAAAAACAAAGGAGAATATTTCGCTAATTTCTTACAACAGTGGAGACAAAGAGCTAGTAAAATCAAGTGGGCTCTTCCCGACGAACAATAAGTGGGGATCGTCATAGCAAATCTAGATCCAAATTTATCATTTCACTTGAAAATGCAGTGCATCACATCTTATGATGAGCTTGTTCCTAGATCCCTTAACGTCAAGAGAGCTCTAATCTCACAGGGGAATACCCAAGCTTACAAAGACAATCACCCATCAACTAGTTCAAATGACAAGCCTTGTGTCTGGGCTAAAAACAAGAATGTAACAAATGATGGTGTGGTAGATGCTAAGGTGGTCCTAAGTGCTCCTAGACCAAACAATAATCAAGTTACTAACATTCAACCAACTGTGCAACAAACAACACCTCCTGAGAACAATCAGATCAACAACACCGAGATGCAACAAAGGTGAACCCCTAACAAGAACAACTATCCTAAATGCAAGTACACACAGTTGCCAGAACCCATCAAAACCATCATGAAGAAATTGGTAGATCCAAACCTGATCACACTTCCCAACTTTGAAAATTACCAAGAACCCCAAGAGAAACCATCTTGGTACAATGATCACGATCTTTGTGACTTTCACAAAACCAAAGGAAATAAAATGACAAATTGCATGAGGCTGAAAAAAATTATCCAAGACCTCATAGAAAATGACACCATATTTGTTGAAGTACCAACTAGTAACCAATATCTTAAGATATACAAGAACCCCATGCTATAACATAACAAAGGGAATAAAAATGGGAAAGTTAAGGATTACACAAATGTACAACATACCTATTCCAACGTGGTCGCTTCCTATGATAGCATCATTACCATTGTCGCCATCAAAGGGCCTAGTAACCAATATCTTAAGATATACAAGAACCCCATGCTATAACATAACAAAGGGAATAAAAATGGGAAAGCTAAGGATTACACAAATGTACAACATACCTATTCCAACTTGGTCACTTCCTATGATAGCATCATTAACATTGTCACCATCAAAGGGCCTAGTGTGAAGTGTGGAGTCACCACACGACGTGGAAAAATCACCATCCAAGGAGTCCCATCTCAATCTAGGGCACAACCTACTTTTCCAACATCAAATCCCAGCAAGTACAATCTCCTAGACCAACTTAAGAATACTCTCACACATATTCCAATCTTGGAACTATTAAGGTTATCCCCCGCACATAGGGAAATCCTAGAGAAATCTTTATCAAAGTCATCTATCCTCGAAGATATTGATACATATCAATTTCAAGTTATGATAGGACATATCACTAATCATATCCTTACCTTCTCAAAACAAGACCTACCATCACAACCATCTCGTAACCATGCTTTACACCTTGAGGCCATTATTCATAAGAACAAGGTCAAAAGAGTCTTAGTAGATGGAGGTGTTGGTCTAAATATTTGTACCCTTCAGTTGATCAAAAATCAGGGCTATTCAAAGGATACTATTGAGAAAGCAAAGAGTACCACCATCAGAGCATATGACGACCAAGAGGGAGTATCACAAGGCATCATTACATTACCCATCATTGCAGAAACTACATGCCAAGTGTTAGATCTTGATCTTCCCTACAACATCCTACTTGTTCGGCCATGGATCCATGCCCTAAAATTTGTAGCCTCAACCTACCATCACTACATAAAGTTTCCTTTCAAGGGCATAGAAATTACCATCCGTGGAGATCATGAACCTTTTTACTACTGCAAGAATCTTGAGGTGAAGTTCTATAAGATCCCCAAATACCCAATAATGATGAAGGGCCTACACCATCTACCTTATTTATTGACCCATCATCCCTTGCATCTCAAAAACAAAAACACCCATTGTGTAGAACATTCTTGACATCAAAGCAGTAAGCCAAGATGATGGTTGTGGAAACTATAAGCTAATCAAGAATACATTTATCTTGGGAGAACTACCTCTTTCTCCTTAATCCCATGGGAAACCCACATCTAGAAACAAAGAGCCTGAAACCATCAAGATGGCAACTACTACCTTCATCAAGTGGGGGGATTTGAACCAAGAAGATATCAATGAGGAATATGTCTCTAAACTCCTCTATTAGGATGAGCAACCTGTCCATGTTCTTCCCATGGAAGATGACAACAAATGCTTACAACTAATAAAGGGATGGGGCTATGAGAATAATGAGAAACTAGGACAAAATGATAATGGTTTTCTAGAACCCATCATTCTTAAGAAACGCCTAAATAATCTTGGCCTAGGTTGTACTACTAGCAAGGTCACCCTTATTGGCAAAGGTACTTTCGCTAAACAAGCTAAGGCTTCCTCTTGGTTACCTACATCACATGATATGACCTTAAATGACTTCCCTCTTGATGTTGTTGACCTATTTGAGAATAACTCCCTTTTCACGATATCCATAACATCCTTTGCTCCAAGCAATCAACCAATTGAAATACACCTAGTATATCCACAACTCATCGAGATGGACCAACGAGGACCACCGATTCTAGATTTATTCAAAAATTATGAAGCAATATCATAATTCATGGGACTCCATGACAACTTACCATGGGTAGATCATAAAGTAGGTTTTTACATAGAGCTAGACACATGGGCGTACTATGGGGAGATGATTCAATCCTTCAGTCGCAAAATTGATGAAATGCAAATAACATGCAAATCTTTGAGTGAAAACCACATTGTGGCACTTTATGATCGTAAAATAGTAAAAATAAAGGATGTATCTGAGGGTGAAATCCTCTCTAAGGCACCCAAGGATGAGGGATTCAATCTTCTTCTTAGTGAAATGCATCCAATGAAGTCATTAGTGCTAGCAAAAAAGACCACTCCAGCCAATGTGGGAACAAGAGAAGCACCCAAGATCACTTTCTATGTTGAATCTTTGTTGGATGAAGAACAAAAAATCTTAGCAACATTCCTGAAAGAGCGTAGAGATAACTTCACATGGTCATATAATGATATGTCAGGGCTCAATCCTGAAGTATTTGTGCATCACTTAGCAGTTTATCCTGAAGCCAAACCAATAAAGTAGAAATTACGTAAGATGCACCCTCAAATAACACTCTTGGTAAAACATGAGTTACAAAAACTTCTTGACATTGGATTCATTTGATAGATAGATTATCCTGAGTGGGTTTCCAACCTGGTACTAGTGTCAAAACCCACTAGGGGCATCAGAGTATGCATGGATTGTAGAGACTTAAATAAAGCATGCTTGAAGGATGATTTCCCTCTTCATGCTCGAAGGATGATTTCCCTCTTCCTAAAATTGACCTCATCATGGACTTAACAACAGGGAATGAAATGATATCACTCATGGATCATTTTTCAGGCTATAATCAAATCATGATCGCCAAGGAGGATCAACAAAAACTACATTCACTTGTTCATGGGGAACATATTGCTAGAATGTGATGTCATTTAGGTTGAAGAATGCAGGAGCAACCTATAAAAGAGCAATGACCCTCATATTTCACGACATGATCCACAAAATAGTCAAATATTATGTGGATGATATTTTGGAAAAATGAAATAAAATAAATGAGAACATATAAGTCTTAGGACCCATCTTTGATAGACTTGAAGAGTACAAGGTACGACTGAATCCAAAAAAGTGTCTTTGGGGTTACATCAGGGAAACTTCTCGGCTATATCATCTCACAAAGAGGGATAGAAATTGACCCAACAAAGGTAAAATCCATCCTAGACATGGAACCACCACAAATACCTAAACAAATGAGAGGGTTACAGGGAAGATTGCAATCTATCAGAAGGTTCATAACACAACTATCAAATAAAATTCACCCCTTCTCGCATCTTCTCCATAAAGGAATAACTTACAAGTGGGATGAGAAGTGCGATAAAGCTTTCTAGTAGATTAAAGACTATCTATTGACACCTCCAGTGCTCATGCCACTAATAACAAACAAACCATTGATCCTATATATCTCAGCAACATCAACAATACTAGGTGCTCTTCTAGCACATGATGAAGACATAAAGGAAAGGGCTATTTATTACATCAACAGGACCTTGGTGGGCTATGAAATGAACTATTCACCCATTGAAAAAGCATGCCTAGCAGTAGTTTTTGCTTCACAAAAGTTTAGACATTACATGTTGTCACATCAAGTAAATCTCATTACAAAGATCAACCCATTGAAATACCTATTATCCAAAGGAGTTATCACTAGGCGAATGGCTAGATGGGTGATGATCTTAACTAAATTTGACATAGAGTATGTGGAGCACAAGGAAATCAAAGGATAAGTGATCGTAAACCAACTAGTAGATGCACCTATCTATGTAGAGAACCCCTTAATATCTGAGCTCCTTGACAAATCAGTGTTCCTTATCAATCTCACAGATCAGTGGAAAATGTACTTTGATAAATCGTTCACCCAATAGGTATTATTTTCATCATCCCTTAAGGTGACTATATCCCAAAGTCATACAGACTATCATTTTTGTGTACCAACAACATCGTTGAGTATGAAGCCCTAATCACAAGTCTAAGGATAACAGTTCAGTGGTAGATACAAGAGATGAAAGTCTATGGAGACTCACAATTGGTTATCAACCAAGTCAATGATGACTACCAAACTAAGGATGATAAGCTTACTCCTTACAAGAAGATGGTAGAAAGTCTCAAAGATCTTTTCATAGACATAAATTTTAAGTAAATTCCCAACATTAATAATAGAGCAACAAACGCTATGAAATAATCGGATCATTGTTAGACATTTTGAACAACATCCTTCAATGTGAATTCTTGGTAGAACAACTTCTCATACTGACTTTTGAAATCTATGGATTTGAATTTGCGTGTGTCATTTTTGGTCCTGGATCCCCATGGTATCATGACATATCCATCTACCTAAGCAGAGGAACCCTCCCATCTGATATCACCTCCAACCTTGAAAAGACCTTTGTCAAAAAGTCATCCTGATTTGTGATCCTAGGTGATACCCTTTACCGCCAAAGCATTGAAGGGACATCACTATAATGTCTTAACTAAGAGGAAGCCTTGACTACTATAACAGAAGTACATGATGGCATATGTTTTTCCCATTCTAGTGGTATGACTTTAGCTAAAAAATTGTTGAGGACGGGGTACTATTGGCCAACCATGAAAAATGAAGCCCATTAGTACGTGCATAAATGTGTCTAGTGTCAATAGCATGGAGATCTGATTGATGCTCCAACTGAGGAATTGCAACCAATGATCATACCCTAGCCTTTCTCGTAGTGGGGACTTGACCTCATAGGAAAAATTGCTCCAACCTCATTCAACAACCACAAGTTTATCATAACAACCACTAAGTACTTTACCAAGTGGGTTGAAGCCATTCCTATGACCTACATAATGGGGAAGCAAATTGATAAGTTTATTTTGAATTACCTAATCTATCATTATGGTGTTCCAAAAACCCTTATCTCAAACAACATAACACCTTATAAAAGTTAGGATGTGAAAGATTTGTGTCAAAGATTCAACATCCAACACAAATTCTCTACCTTGTATTATCCCCAAGGAAATGGCCAAGTTGAGGCTGCAAAAAGAACTATTTTGAAGATCCTAAAGAAAATAGTTAATGAAGCTAGTCGTGATTGGCATTTGTAGTTAAATCCTACTCTTTGGGCCTATCGAACTAGTATCCACATGCCAACAGGTGTAACCTCATTCTCCTTGGTCTATAGATCATAATCCATTCTACCTATTAAGGTTGAGCTCCCATCATTGCAAGTGTCATTGCAGAACTTGATCACCAATGAAGAATATAGAATATCTTGGTTGAATGAGCTAGAATTCTTGGATGAACATCGTCTTGATACTCTTAATCACTTGCAAGTATATCAAAATTGACTGAAATAGAGCTATAACTGGAAGATCAAATGTCAGTCTTTCTAGGTAGGGGATCTTGTCTTAAAGAAGAATCAAAAGAACCTACCAGATCAGGACAGTAAAGGAAAGTTTGAGCCTAACTGGTCGGGTCCCTTTATCATCACAACAAGCTATGAATCAAGAGCATACCAATTGTCAACACCTGAAGGTGAATCCTTGTAAAAACCAACCAACAACTTGCATCTTAAAAAAATTTATGCCTAGTTTTGAAGGGTATAAATCTAAAAACATAAAAAAAATTAAAAAATGATCAAAATCCAAAAAAAAATAGAAAAATGATTGAAAAAGTAAATAAAAAAATCATCCTCTAGTGAAAACCCCTTCGGTGGCACTTTGGGAAAGTACCTTGGTGAAAACTTGGCAAATAGGCGCCTTGCGTAAATAAAGCACCCCTATCTATTTTTTGGCTCTTTATCCTATCATTCTTTGTATCACCATCCATCCATCACATCATTCATCCTATTTATTCCATCACCCATCCATGTCCTTATCATAGCTTGATGTTGTGAAGTATCATAATCCCCTTAGTACTACTTGGCATATTCCAAAGGTCAGATTATATCGCCTATATCGAGATAGTGTATCATATCACACTGGGGGCAAATCGTTATGGATCATATCGAGTTCTTGTATATATTAAGTTCATTTGACATCTCTCAAAAATCCCAATAAATATTCATAAAACGTTCATTAGAAAATCAAAAAACATTTGCAAAATTTTGTATAGCTAAAATCCAAAACATCCAAAACACATCAAAATCCCTAAAAAGGTCAAACATTGAAAATCCAAAAAAAAAACCCTTGTCGAACTATGGGTCTCTAAGCTTGAACGTAAGAAAGGTCATCATTGATGTGCCCCTGAGACACCATAGGTTAGTCTCTAGGATTTCATCATAATAAACTGACATTCCATCAACTGTTAATATCTTCGTCTTCAACAAGTCAAGTAAGTCGAACTACATGGTCTTTACATGTATAACATAGGCAAGGCTAATCTTTGATCAGCCCCCGAGGCCCTTAGGATAGGTCTTTTAGGATAGGTTCTTGGTTGAACTCTCAAAAAATCCCTAAACATTTGGAAAACTAACAAAATCCCTAAATATTCAAAAATTAGAAAAGCCTTAAACATTCAAAATCTTAGAAAATACAAAAATATCAGAATACATTCAAAAGACCTAAACAACCTCAAATATCTTCAAGAAAACCCTAAACAACCTCAAATAATCGAAAACATAAACATTTGCATAAACTTTCAAAAGGACCAAAAATAACCTCAAAACATTTTCAAAAATACCAAAAACATTGAAATATTCCAAAAAAACCAAAACTACCTATCCTATTTCACTTTCACCCACAATAAACCTTCATCCATAATAAATCGATTGTCACCTTCAACCTTTGGCAACACAAGTAGAAAGCAAGTGTCGCAAGTCATAAAGTGAGAACCTAAGTGTCAAAATCTAAATTATAGATCATAGGTAAGCGAGAGTGAAGTTTGTATCAATGAATTATCATAAAGCTCATCATCATCCTACACCAAACCATCTGATCAATATTTCCTAGGATGTATCCTTCTTGCAATGGACATCAACATCACAAATCACCTTAGCCAAATTTAAATTGGCAAGAGATATAGATAACACTGACTGTTTTTCTATGATCTTTTCTTATGATTTATCTCAATGACCCATTCCAAGGACCTCTCGATGATGTCTATCAAAACAATTTAGAGAGGAAGGAATGGGACATCAATCATTATCTTTCATTTGTTGTGCTTGTGGGTACTCTTGTAAAATAATCTTGGCCCATACTTTCTTAGTTGTGTGTAGGGAGGTTGTTTGGAGTACATTGTCGATTGTTGCATTTGCTTTGGTCCAATGTATTCTAAGCTTCTAACTTACATTCCAACAAGGTTTATGTATGTCAAGGTGTGAACAAGAACTATCCTATCTATTTGCAAATTCAAAGTCCATTACACTAGATACACCGTCATCCTGGTTGTCAATACCATGATGCAATGTATCTATGTGTTATATTAGACAATAAGGAACGACAAAAAATCTCAATCCCAAGATATGAGCAAATCATCATCATCATGCATTTCTCATCGCCATCTCTAATAAAGTATCAATGGATCATAGACTTGTTGGATCTTTTGAAAAAATCATCAAAATCAATGGTCAATCATCTTGTTTCTTCTATCTTCTTTCTATAGTAACCCGGTATCATGACAGGCAAGAAAAACATCATCAATACATCCATCCTGCATCCACAAATCATGAACATGATGACATCTCACATAATCATAGCATATCATAAACATATATCTTGCATCATCATTATTATTTAAGTTGTGACAAATAATATAGATTTGTTATTCTAAGCATCTAAAATTGTTGCATCACATATCATTAACATACATTGCATTATCATGTCATAAGCATGCACATCTTCATTATCCATCCAAACATCCACATGCATGCATCATTACACCATAAAACTACATAAGAAAATACACCAAAAGAGATACATCCATATCATCTGCGTAAGCATATCATATCACATATCACATAAGCATGAATAAAAGAATTGCATCCATACATAAGCATAATGCATCATATCATCATATCAATTGCATCCATACATTCATCAGCATAAAATAAAAGAAAACATCACATCAAATTTGTATCATATCATATATATATCAAAAAATGGTGATTTTTATGGTACAATATCTGAGTCAATGTGTATATATCAATAAAAAATATAATATCCACGAGGCTATCAAAAAGGAGCCCATGAATGTATATTTGTGTAAAGAATCAGGCAATAATAATAAAAAGTGTATATACAAATGAGCTAGTCCTGATGGTTGCTCCCCTCACTAGTCTGTCTATATGGTTGATCCTCGACTCTAGGGTGTGCCCCACTCCTCAGAGAATAATTTGGTTGTTTGAGCACATATGGGACATCTCTATGGTAATGCATCCTATAGTAGGCTGCCTCAATCACAACCTATTTGGATAAGGCTGACAATATCTACCCCTGAGCTACAACTGCTATAGTTTCAAGATGTTGACGTCATCTAACCTCCTAAGCCAACTGCATCTCGACAGTTTGTCTAAGCTATCACTTCTAGTCTCTCTCAACTGTTAAGGCCACTATTTGTTGTTTGGCCTGATCTCCCTCAGTAGTGATCACCAAAACCTACCAATGGGCCTAATCCCTCTCACCTATAATAACTTGTACCTGCTACTATAGAGGTGTATTTGAGCATCATGGGGATTTGGCCCTAGTGGTGGTTGTTGTGGAGGTTGTTATTGTATCTGTGGCTGACGAGGAGGTTCTTGATCTACTAGTGGTGCTCCTAGGATGTATCCATCCTGACCATCCCGTCCTCTACCCTGACCTCTACCTCTACCTACACCCCTCCCTCTCAGTCTCCCTCATAGAGGTGCACCCACTGGATTTGTCAATTGTTGAGCGGGTGTGAACCATGCATTATATGCAGGCATCATCTGAGCATCCACCTACCCCTGATCATAAGCCCATGGTCAAGCCACCAACTGTCGAAAGCCCTCAATAACCTCATGGGTTGGGATAGTGGGTCCCCACACTCCTATCTCTCGTGTTGGCCTAGCAAAGATGGTGGTGTATGCATCATCTGGCCTATCTCGCTTGTCTCTAAATTTCTTACCACCCTATCTAGTAGGTACCTCTCAATGATAGTGTGCTCTTGACCCTACATGTATCGGATTTGTCGAGCAAAGAAAAGTAGATGTACATCATCGTACCATGTTGGTATCTAAAGCCAAGGTCACCATCTGAAGACTGTCATATCATCGATGACCTTGTGCCAGTAGGGAATCCCAAACTACTTTGTATACTATTAAAACCCTTGTCAAGATGGTCAATACCCAAGAGGAAGTGAAGAGCCACAGTGTAAATAAAATCAATCTTTTGCATCATCGAACTATCATGAAGGAAATTATATTTTCATCCATAGATGTTGGAGCTTATTTAAGTTACTAGTCATTCAAATTTAGTGAGAAAAAAAGAAGGTTGTGTGGTTGATGTGTGATAGAGATGGGTATAGAGCTTCATGAGGGGTTAGTGTAAAGGGGTATAACACAACATAGATATGGAGAATAAAATGGCAAGTTGGCTATTGAATGACAAATGACTTGAATATAAGGTAGTATGGACAAGGTCTCAAGACTTCAAAGGTAATTGAGAATGAGTGATAGAGGTATAACTTAGAAGTAGAGGGTTATGAAGAAAGAAATAAAAGAATATTGATAAAAAAAAGCATAGGGGAAAATTTAGTATGGATAGTAGGGTATTTTAAAGCTAAAGTGCGGCAAGGCCAAGACATAGGTATTGTATGATATCAACCACCAAAGAATGTATGTAATGAAACACCATAGAAAAGAGCATTGAGAAGCTAATGAACATGCCTAGAGAGAATGCACAACGAGGCCATAGCATAAAACATCAAGGGAAAGTCTTAACAAATAGTGGGCAAAAAGGTTTTTTTGAAGTCACATATGGCTATTGAAGAGTTCAATATTGATTATGAAGGCCCCACATAGGGCTTGTTACAACCAATAGCAGATTTTTCCCTTAGTTTATGTTCACTATTAACAGTAAATGACTTCATTGTCATGATTAAAACCTTGAGTGTTGTCAAAAGTGAAAACCATTGCTAAAACCTAGCTAAACCCTATGGTAATAGTGAAAAGAAAGAAATGACAAAGTAAATGAGACAAAGTAGGGTTCCCATGAATACAAGACGTGAAGATAATCATATAGTGTAAGAGAAGGCAGTCTTAAACACAAAAAAGAGGACTGTTGGAACAAGGTATTATTAAGCTTTTCCAAAACCCTATCATTGTTTTCTTATGACATGGTGATAATATTGTTTATTTAGGGTTTGTGAAAAATAATAACTACTAGGTTTTTAGACCTTCTAGCCCCAAGGCCAAAATTATTCATGGAAAAATATGGAAAAGGGCTATTTTCAAGAAACAATGAAGAGTATGGGTGTCCTTAGGAGTTTGAAGATGTAGTCATTATGAAGAAAAAAGTATAAAACATGAAATGAATCATGAAAAACATTATATAGTATAGTCAAAATCATGGTAATATAATCAAACATAGTGGAGGGACGAAGAGACAGTCAATAACATACATGGCAGAGGTGAGTTCACAATGAAGATGATATGACAGGCCTTGTCAAGTATACAGTGATTTAGATAAGTGAGATAAGTAGGGTTTAAATAAGCAAAGGAAAAAAATGATAGTAGCAAGGTGTAATGTCCCTTACCCAGTTTGGTCTAGAATTCATTTGTTGATTAGGGTTAGGGTTTCTTCCTTCCAAATGAATGTTCTTTTTAATGAAGTAATCTTGGTTTGAAATCTGCATTCACCATATTAACAACATATCTACATACACATATTAGCATTAATATCTAGATATCCAAAATATAAGCGTAATTCATAAATGCAATTTTAACAAGCAAGATGAGTGCTTTGCATGGATCTTGCCCTGAAGCCTTTGTGTTGGGCACAAGAGGTTGCCTCTCACAATCCTCCTTTCCCAACGGCTTAGTCCCTGCATATCCCCATACAATACAATACCTCAAAGACACTTGTCGTATTAGGACAAGGTGAAGTCCTACGATGCAAGGGCCTACGACCTACCACCCCTATAATAGTGTAGTTTCCTACGATGGGACCCCCACCTCTCTATGTCTAACCCATCCCTTGGCCTACGAACATGAGAGGGGGGTTTTTAGGCTATCCACTTGGACTCTACTTCACCTGCCTAAGAGGGTACCAATAACGGAGAAAACAATCTTTACACAATCAGATATATTTGCATTCATCCAAGATCTATTTCATGTCTATAATCAAATATATTTTCATGTATCAATGATTATGTAAGTTCATTATTTCCTAGAATGATTCTCATTATGATAAGATCAAAGAAAGCATTATATCAATAATCAAATTAGCAATATCTATTTCTTATATTCAAAATATGCTAAATATTATTGCTAAGTGAGGACATCACCTAATCAGTTGTGTCTTTCCATGTCTCCTTATTCCTTAATTGTCTTCCTTCAACCTTACATTTAATCATAGGATGAGGACAATTCATAAGAATACATAATCTACTTATGTTTATATTAAAGAGTCATCATTAATTATAAGTATCGTTATTGCATAATCATGTATATATATATATATATAGTTATTTCTTATTCATATCAATTAGAATTCATATATATTTTTATTCATATATTATTCATTGTTCAATTATATTAGTATTGATTATTGATTATTCAAATATATGTTTATTCATATATTATTACTTATTCAATTATTATTCTCTCCTTATATTAGTATTTATATATTCTTTATTCATTTCATATTATTCATTATAAAATTTATCCACATTCATGCACATATACCTGTATGTTCATTAAATAATATATACATATTTAATGGCTCTATATTCCAATGCATAACAATCATTGTTGCTGCAGTTCTAAATTACAAATTGTATTTCTCAATGTTTTTCTCTCTCTTCCTTATTTTCCTTCCTTCTATTTATACCATTCAAGGTAGGTGACTCATGGGGGGAATGTATTGTTTGGTGAAAGAAGTGACTTTTTATAAAATATACCTCTTTGTTAGATTTAATTGTTGCCTTTAAAGGCTTATTATCACAATAATATCTATCTTTGAAAATAATATATTATTATTATTAATTATGATATTTCAGATTATATACTTATTTTATTATATTATTTTGATGTTTTATTGAACATATTAAAGTATAATAATAAAACTAATTTGCTAATATCTTATTATTATTTTATTCTAATGTATTAAAAATCTTTGATGTGTAATGATCATAATATTTATTTATTATTATTTTTGAGATTAAGTTGTTTAATATTAGAATGTAATAACAATAATTTGCCTATATATTATTATTATATTTGTTATTTCATATTTATATATTTTTATATTGATATATTACACATTTATTTTATATATAATATTAATATTGTTATTTATTTTATATATTCTAATAATAATATTTAAATTGCTAATGTTTGTATTTCAATATTATATTTGATGATTACAATTGTAATACTATCTTGTGATAATTATAATTAATAATTTCTTTCTTTTTATATATTTTGTTATTTATTTGCATTTTCTTATACAAATTGCATTTAAATGTTTGGGGTCATTTGTTTATTTATTTATGTTTGTGTTGCTATTTTGGGGACATGACAGTCCACCCTGCCCAAGATTGCTTGTCCTCAAGCAATCACATTTCCAAACATCTTTTCATATTAGGAGTTACATCCTTCCCCACCTCATCACTATTATTAAGATCCTAATTTAAGTCTCTTGCAAAATTAACTAAGGTTTTATTTTGAATCGGATTCTTCAATTGATGGTATTGAAATGCTTTCCCTTGGTATCCCAAGTTTTGAGGGAGTCACACCTTTTCACTTCAATAGTTACAACTCTCCATTATTGCATTTGGATACTAATTATAATAATTCAAATTTAGTTAATTTGTTAGTGCCTCCTAGCCCCCATTAACATTTTGACAGACAACATTAACATTTTCATAGTTTAAACATAAAGTAAACATGATGGTGAGCTCCACAGGAATCAAAAATTAAAGCAGATAACCAGGTAGCTCAACCATGTAGGCAAGTAGCTCAAGCAAGCAAGCAGGTAGCTCAAGTACACAAGCAAGTAGCTCAAGAAGGCAAACAAGTAGCTCAAGCACCTAGGAAAGCAACTCAAGAATATAGGTAAGTAGCTCAAGCACACAGGCAAGCAACTCAAGTAGATAAATAACTCAAGCACACAGGAAAATAGCTCAAGTAGCTCAAGTAAGCAAACAAGTAGCTCAAGCAAGTAAGTAACTAGCTCAAACATGCAAGCAAGTAGCTCAAGCAAGTAAGTAACTAGCTCAAGCATGCAAGCAAGTAGCTCAAGCAAGCAAACAATTAGCTCAAGCAAGTAGGCAACTAGCTCAAGCAGACAAGCAACCAACTCAAGTGAGTAGGCAACTAGCTCAAGTAGGCAAGCAAGTAGCTCAAGCACACAAGTAACCAGCTCAAACAAGTAGGCAAGCAAGTAGCTCAAGCACACAAGCAACCAACTCAAGTAAGTAGACAACCAACTCAAGAACATAAGCAACCAACTCAAGCATGGAAGTAATAAGCTCAAGCAAGTAGGCAAGCAAGTAGCTCAAGCATGAAAACAAGTAGCTCAAGTAAGTAAACAACTAGTTCAAGCACACAAGTAAGTAGTTGAGGCACACAAGCAGGTAGCTCAAGCACATAGGTAAGTAGCTTGAGTACCTAAGCAACCAACTCAAACAAGTAGGCAACTAGCTCAAGTAGACAAGTAGGTAGCTAAATCATGCAACAACTACCTCTAGCAAGTAGGCAACTAGCTCAAGTAGATAAGCGGGTAGCTCAAGCATGCAAGCAACTAGCTCAAGTAAACAAGCGGGTAGCTCAAGCATGCAAGCAACTAGCTCAAACAAGTAGGTAACTAGCTCAAATACACACAGGATGGCAAGAAAAATGCTCTGATACCACTGTAATGTCCCTTATCCGATTTGGTCTAGAATTCATTTGTTGATTAGGGTTAGGGTTTCTTCCTTCCAAATGAATGTTCTTTTTAATAAAGTAATCTTGGTTTGAAATCTGCATTCACCATATTAACATATCTGCATACACATATTAGCATTAATATCTAGATATCCAAAATATAAGCGTAATTCATAAATGCAATTTTAACAAGCAAGAGGAGTGCTTTGTATGGATCTTGCCCCGAAGCCTTTGTGTTGGGCACGAGAGGTTGCCTCTCACAATCCTCCTTTCCCAATGGCTTAGTCCCTGCATATCCCCATACAAGACAATACCTCAAAGACACTTGCCCTATTATGACAAGGTGAAGTCCTACAATCCAAGGGCCTACGACCTACCACCCCTATAATAGTGTAGTTTCATATGGTGGGACCCCCACCTCTCTATGTCTAACTCGTTCCTTGGCCTACGAACATGAGAGGGGGGTTTTTAGGCTATCCACTTGGACTCTACTTCACCTGCCTAAGAGGGTACCAATCACAGAGAAAACAATCTTTACACAATCAGATATATTTGCATTCATCCAAGATCTATTTCATGTCTATAATCAAATATATTTTCATGTATCAATGATTCTTTAAGTTCATTATTTCCTAGAATGATTCTCATTATGATAAGATTAAAGAAAGCATTATATCAATAATCAAATTAGCAATATCTATTTCTTATATTCAAAATATGCTAAATATTATTGCTAAGTGAGTACATCACCTAATCAGTTGTGTCTTCCCATGTCTCCTTATCCCTTAATTGTCTTCCTTCAACCTTACATTTAATCATAGGATGAGGACAATTCATAAGAATACATAATCTACTTATGTTTATATTAAAGAGTCATCATTAATTATAAGTATCGTTATTGCATAATCATGTATATATATATATATAATTATTTATTATTCATATCAATTAGTATTCATATTTTATTCATATATTATTCATTGTTCAATTATATTAGTATTGATTATTGATTATTCAAATATATGTTTATTCATATATTATTACTTATTCAATTATTATTCTCTCCTTATATTAATATTTATATATTCTTTATTCATTTCATATTATTCATTATAAAATTTATCCACATTCATGCACATATACTTGTATGCTCATTAAATAATATATACATATTTAATGGCTCTGTATTCCAATGCATAACAATCATTGTTGTTGCAATTTTGAATTGCAAATTGTATTTCTCAATGTTTTTCTCTCTCTTCCTTATTTTCCTTCCTTCTATTTATACCATTCAAGGTAGGTGACTCATGGGGGGAATGTATTGTTTGGTGAAAGAAGTGACTTTTTATAAAATATACCTCTTTGTTAGATTTAATTGCTGCCTTTAAAGACTTATTATCACAATAATATCTATCTTTGAAAATAATATATTATTATTATTAATTATGATATTTCAGATTATATACTTATTTTATTATATTATTTTGATGTTTTATTGAACATATTAAAGTATAATAATAAAACTAATTTGCTAATATCTTATTATTATTTTATTCTAATGTATTAAAAATCTTTGATGTGTAATGATCATAATATTTATTTATTATTATTATTTTTGAGATTAAGTTATTTAATACTAGAATGTAATAACAATAATTTGCCTATATATTATTATTATATTTGTTATTTCATATTTATATATTTTCATATTGATATATTACACATTTATTTTATATATAATATTAATATTGTTATTTATTTTATATATTCTAATAATAATATTTAAATTGCTAATGTTTGTATTTCAATATTATATTTGATGATTACAATTGTAATACTATCTTGTGATAATTATAATTAATAATTTCTTTCTTTTTATATATTTTGTTATTTATTTGCATTTTCTTATGCAAATTGCATTTAAATGTTTGGGGTCATTTGTTTATTTATTTATGTTTGTGTTGCTATTTTGGGGACATGACACAAGGTTTTAAAGAGGATAGTCTAGTGATTAAGGTCAACCTATAGATCAACATCCTAGAGGCATAAAATTCATAGTGAATTGAAATAAATCCTTGTCCATGTTACAAACTTGAATGTTTCCATTTCATAATATATTGTGGCTCATTATAGTTTGGTACTTTAAACTCTAAAGAGTCATGAAAGGTAGTCTATAAAGTTGTAGAGTAGTTATGAGCTTATGATGAAGTTGAGAAGCTTATACATAGTTAGACACGAAGACATGACACAAGATAGGTTCAAGAGGTAGTGGCCTATTAATGACACTATGGGATAGTATTATAAAAAAACTAGACTTGTTTTGATAAACAAAATGAATTGTGCTTTGAAGTAATCTCTCGTAACAAAGGTCCAATGGCAGATTGATTACAAGTTACTTATGTTGGTGAAATGAAAGCATAATGGAAGTATTAATGAATTGAATATGTATCAAATAGAAACCCTTAAAGATCTCCCACATCCCTAGGAATTTTATTCACTTCAAACCTCTTTTTCACATTTGGGCTATAAGAATGGAGGTAGATTTTGTAGTAGTTTAGAAGAGTTAATAGCCAGTTGTTGAACACTAGAGAGCATCTAGGGAAGTTTGATGACATGTGCAACATATTGAGGGGATATAGGGGCATTTTTACCTAGTTAATTGCTTTGACCTCCTTCATTGATGATGCTCCTTAGAAGACTCCTAGATGCTCTCAACTAAGTCTTCTAAGGAGCATCATTAATGAAGGAGGTCAAAGAAATTAAGGATTCTTCATTCAACCAACATTTGGAGCACTTTAAGGAGCTAAAAAATAGGGACATGTCAGCTACACGCCCAAAAGGTTTGACTAGCAAACGAATGAGAGCACATATCATTTATTTATAAAAACATGTTACAAAATATTAGGGAGTTGATGGACAACATAAAGGGATGCCTAGGGCAATATTCTCTCAATTCTGGCTCTCTTTGAATAAGCATTGTAATTTGTAAATTAGTTCTTTCTGATCTTGTAGCTACATTGAAACTCATTTTTCACAAAGAGAACAACTTCATAACACTTTGTCTTCATGAATAGGAAAATATTTTCAAATTTGTACTACTATAGGAACACCCTTTTCTTAATAAAATTAAGTAATGATGCCTTCTCAATGATTGTTTCTTTGTGTGTACTATGATCGTTGATGCATATTTCTTATGGTTTTCATCAAATCCTCACACAAATATTTATTTTACATCTTTGAATAGAAAACACACACATTTATGCAAGTTGTTAGTTGTGTAATGAGTATGATCAGTTATTAGTTGTGATAAATCTCTTTTCCCTCAATAGCTATTGAAAACTCAAAACTCAATAGTTATTAGTTTCTTTGTGTGTACTATGATCGTTGATGCATATTTTCTATGGTTTTCATCAAATCCTCACACAAATATTTATTTTACATCTTTCAATAGAAAACACACACATTTATGCAAGTTGTTAGTTGTGTAATGAGTATGATCAGTTATTAGTTGTGATAAACCTCTTTTCCCTCAATAGCTATTGAAAACTCAAACCTTCTTGCAACACACTTATGCATGAAAATGTGAAAACCTTTGAGTTATGCATTAAACCAATTGGATTATGGAACATTATGCATCAAAACAACAATATAGGCTCTAAGAAACAATTTGGTGCATCACCCCATTAGCATTTAGATTTCATTTCATGTCACTTCCTAACTCTTTTCTTAGTAAACAATAATAACATAGGTTAAATTAGGTGAGGTACCAAGGGAACCAACCCTCTCTGGAGGTTGACCTCTAACTATCAAAGCCCACATTTTGAGAGGTTTTTTAATGTTTCACTGCATAGATGTATTAGGTAGCAAAAAAGAGTTTGTGGATGACCTCCATCAAAAAAAATAAAATTGAGACAAATCAATTATGCAATTCATTTTTTATCCTCTCTTACCAAATCAAAAGCTAAATGTCAACTTTATTTATAATTAATTTTTTAAATTAACATTTCAATTATTCTATTCATTCATCAAACTATCATTCACTTTAATCTAACACAATTTATATAAATTATTCACATTTAGACATTCTAAAAAACAACAAAACACAAACTGTCATATTATAATTATATACAAAAAAAATTAAACACAATCAATATATTTAATAAAAAATAAAAAATAAAAATACCTTTAAATAAAATACAACAATTCTTAAATAATTTTAAGATAAAATAAAATAACTCAATACTTAAATTTTTTATGTGTATTTTACCATTTACAAACTCTTTTCTAATTTATTTGAATGAAACCTCATAAACCCTGTATAAAATCCCCATGAGACTGTCCCTACACATTATTCAAGTCAAAAGGGAAGCGACCAACACTAAAGAAAGTAAGGAACCTTTTCCTACATGACCTAGAAATCTCCACACTAATCCAAATCAATATTCTTTCACCAAACGCCTAAAAGAAGCCTCTAGAAGTTTTGCCCTCTCCTTTAATTAGAAAAAGCTCCGTTTCCTTTTCTATCGGTTACTGCATTCTTTGTTGCCTGCGAGTATCGATCCACTTACCTGAAGCCTAAATCTATATACTGAGTGGCCTTGTTTAATATCATTTATTTGCATTGCCCAGAGCCTCTGTTCGGTGAGGATCTCTTTGCTAGAATACTGCAATGGCGGATGATTTTGAACTTCCTGATGCTGGAGAACTGGAGAACGATGAATTTGGAGGAGCAGGTACCATCTTGAAGGTTGGCGAAGAGAAAGAAATTGGCAAAGAGGGTTTAAAGAAATTGCTTGTTAAAGAAGGACAAGGCTGGGAGACCCCTGAGTCTGGCGATGAAGTCGAAGGTATTTTAGCGTTTGATTGTTATATCTATTTTCTATCCCTCTTCAGAGATTGTCAAATGGGTTATCAAGTGTAGCACTAAAGGGGGTTTCGTAGAAAAGATTGTATGTATTGACATCCAAAAACCCTCCATTGTCTGGAGTATCTTTTAGCATTTATTCTTTCTAGTATAGAATCGGTGATTGTAACTTTATTTGCTGTATATTGGTAGTATGCTATAACATTTAAATCCCTTGAACAACTACTTCCTTCTTCTTAAATGCATGATTTTAAGGACAGTTCCGATCGCTGAGTCCTTCAAGTAGGCGTTTTTGATATAAAGCTATAGATTTTATGTCTATGAGCATCTGGCTATTAATTCACAATCCTTTATACTACTAAAAATACGTTCTTCCTTTTCCTCCTATGAGCGTATCATCAAATAAATGCTGATCTTATTGTAGTTAATGTTATGAAGTGGTTGATTGTAATTGTATTTGTCGTTCTCTTTTCGTTATAACTACTGCCCTTAATGTTTCCTTTTATATACAATTGATATGTAAATACTGATTTGAAGTTGCTGAATCTGACTTTCATGGTACGAAATTGCTGACTATAACCGTATTTCTAGTTTAATATAATTTCGCAACAAGTTGGATTGCTTCCCCTAATGCTCGCTTCTTTTATGTAGGCGGTTTCAAAAAAAATCTCATTTGAAGTCAGTTGATAGGATTTAACATCTAATGGTATAAAGTGGCCGACTCAACCAAAAACTGCTGATATTCTCAGATTGCTTTTCTGTTTTGAAAGAGATGTTTTGTGATCTTTGAAGTCATTGAATTGGTTTTCATGGTATAGAATGGCTGTTGACATCTTTATGTGCAGTATGCTATTACATTATCATAGCCTGCACTAGTTCGCTAATGCTAACTTCATGCACATACTTTTATGTTTACTTGTGACCATGTTTTTTTAATACGCGTTGAAAGTCTTTGAATTGGTTTTCTGGATTTTGATTTCACTCTTATAAGCAATCTGTTGGACAACGTGCCTAAATATTGTTCTTTCCTAATTTTACATTGAAAGGATGTGTTGATCTGGTTTTTAACATTTCATTTGTAAGATGCCTGATGATTGTAAGGGATTTTACAGTTCACTACACCGGTACTCTCTTGGATGGCACCAAATTTGATTCCAGTGTGGACCGGGGGACCACATTCAAATTCAAGCTCGGTCAAGGTAGGTCTTTTCCCCTGCTTATTTAAAGTACGCTTTATTTGAAAGGGCTTGAACATTTAGATATTTTCTGCAGGAGTCGTGCAAGAAAAGTGAAAATAATGCATAGAATTTTTAAATTATACAGGTGCTTTTGAAGTGTCATTTGCTCCGCTTTGATATAGTGTTACTGTGCTTGTTAAAATATAGAAGTGTAATAGTCCGTTTATGTATTGGCGGTGTATTGCTTGATGGGGGAATGTACGGAATTGGAAGCTTGTTGTTGACAGGCTTCGGTCCATGCATTCACTGTGTGCCAGTTTTGAAATTACCAAAAGAATTGTTGGTGTATATTAGAAACGTATTCTTTTCTTTTCCTGCTAAAAATTAGTTTCGCAAAGACATTAAAGCTTACCCATTATCGTAGTAAGTGATTGAGGAGAATTTGTCTTCATCTCCTTACAATTGTAGCTGCAGAGAAACTTGCATTTTGTTTAAGTACAGTCACACAGTAATCCTAAATGGTACTCGCTTTGGAAAGCCCCTCCCGAGGAGTTTGTTGAAACAAGTGTAGATGCACCGGTTGGAAATTGTCTTTTGGTCTAATATTTCACGAGTATTGATGTTACCATGGTGGTACAGAGTGTAGTTTGCTATTACAATACATTATTGCCCTGCATTTATGTTAAATAGAAATGGAATTCCAGAATGTAGAGTGACTCATAGAAATTTAACTCTATCGTGACTAAACTCGCTTAAAACTCCTTTATGACACATACTAGTATAGCTACGACAACCAACTCTAATCTCTTATTTAGGGATTTTATGCGCTATCTTTGTTGATGTTCGATAACTTGTGCAGGTCAAGTGATTAAAGGATGGGATCTGGGGATTGCAACAATGAAGAAGGGTGAAAATGCAGTCTTCACTATTCCGTCCCAGCTTGCATACGGAGAATCTGGTTCTCCGCCTACAATTCCACCCAATGCCACGTTAAAATTTGATGTGGAGCTTCTCTCTTGGTCTAGTGTGAAAGATATCTGCAAAGATGGAGGCATTTTCAAGAAAATTATAAAGGAAGGGGAGAAGTGGGAGAACCCCAAAGAAGCTGATGAAGTAACAGGTGACTCTTGGGAGTGTTGGTGCAGAATTTATTCAAAATGATGTAATTTTATTAAGTGTTAACAGAACGTTTAATATATGCTTTTAAAAATGCAGTGAAATATGAAGTTAGACTGGAGGATGGAACTGTTGTGTCCAAATCCGAGGAGGGTGTGGAGTTCTATGTGAAGGACGGTATGTATGTTATAGACCTAAATCAATCCTTTTAAAGATGTTTGCTATGTTGAATGCTCATTCCATAAATTTCATGTTAGAGGGTCCCTCTAAGCTAATCATGCATTTTAGTAGTTTTTAAACTATATCTGGATTTTATTGCAACCATAGAATTCAACTTCGATTATTACTAAAACTAGTGTCTATGTACCAGGTTATTTTTGTCCTGCTTTTGCGAAAGCTGTTAAAACAATGAAAAAGAGTGAAAAGGTTGTATTAACAGTGAAGCCCCAGTGTAAGTAATATGCTCTGCTGGACCTCAAATGAAACAATTTTTATTTAGTTTTGATACTTACATTCAGATACCACAGTTTCGTTTACAAGGGTTGGTGATTTCATCTAATCTAGAGAAGGAATTGTTTCAGATGGCTTTGGAGAGAAAGGGCGTGAAGCAATTGGAGATGATTATGCTGTCCCACCAAATGCAACACTGATTGTTGATCTTGAGCTTGTTTCATGGAAAGTGGTTGAAGAAGTTACTGACGATAAGAAAGTGCTGAAGAAAATTCTTAAGCAAGGAGATGGCTATGAACGCCCCAATGATGGGGCAGTTGTGACGGGTACAATTTTGACTTGATGTTTTGCTAAGTAGTATGCAAATGCGAAGATGAATTTCATTTAATTCAATTTTATATGTTAATGACAGTCAAATATGTGGGGAAATTGGAGGATGGAACTGTGTTCGACAAGAAGGGATCTGACGAAGAGCCATTTGAGTTTATAACTGGAGAAGGTGAAATTTGATGAAAAAAGAATTACTATTTTTTTGTCATGGAGTGTTATTAGCGATACTGATTTCCTTAAAACTATTCATTTTATCATCTATCATTGCAGAGCAAGTTATTGATGGTTTGGACAGAGCAATCATGAACATGAAGAAAGGAGAAGTTGCATTGGTAACTATAGCACCTGAATATGGGTATGGAACAGAGGTGAAGACAGATTTGGCAGTTGTTCCACCACAATCTACTCTCATATTTGAAATTGAACTGGTTTCATTTGTGAAGGTATGCTTACTTAACCTATATTTACAAAGGTCCCTCAAAATCCATTGTATGGTTCTGTTATTTTTGATGGCTTCTTCTATTTCCTGTATTTTCAAAAGGAAAAAGAATCTTGGGACATGAAGACTCCGGAAAAAATAGAGGCTGCCGGAAAGAAGAAGGAAGAGGGAAATGCATTATTCAAGATTGGCAAGTACTGGAGGGCCTCTAAAAAATATGAGAAGGTACAACGTACAAGTCCTTTTTGCATTGGTCGGAACTTGTTGCAAGCTTCTCCTGGATATACTGTGTTATATTTTTGTGAGGTTGGGTAAAGTCGATTTGATATCTGTAAATGAATCAAAATTCATTAGCTGTTCCTGTTGATATTCTCTCTGTTTTTTTTGTGAGGTTGGGCAAAGTCAATTTGACATCTGTAAATAAATCAAAATTCATTTGCTGTTCCTGTTGCTTGCATCTTAATGCAGGCTGCTAAATACATTGAATATGATAGCTCATTTAACGAGGAAGAGAAAAAACAGTCGAAGCCTTTAAAGGTTACTTGTAATCTAAACAATGCAGCTTGTAAGCTTAAATTGAAGGATTATAAGCAAGCAATATCCTTATGTACAAAGGTATATGTGTTCATAATCAAAGTGATTGTTATAGATTTTGAGTTTAATTATATAGATTGAATTTAACAATACTAAAATTATCTGACTTAAACATACAGGTTCTTGAAGTTGAATCTCAAAATGTCAAAGCTCTATACAGAAGGGCACAGGCTTACATCCAGACAGCAGATTTGGAGCTTGCAGAGAACGATATAAAGAAGGCACTTGAAATTGATCCAAACAACAGGTTTGTCTCCTGAACGCAAAGCTACTTTGTATATGGTTCATGCAAAGTATGGTTGCTTTGTTCAATTTTACGTCGTAATTTGATTGTGGGGTCTGAGAAAAAAACAGTTATCTTATGTGGGTTAGCCATCAAGTAGAAGGCCTTTTTGGGCCCAGACTCAATTTGCATGGCACAGGCTTGGCACTGGATTAACAACTAAAACATATTATTACAATCCTAGAACTGCTGGAAATCTCTTTGGGTATAGGTTGTTTGGAATTACATGTGTGTAAGGTACTTATTTGTCAGGTTTTGTGACGCATAACTCAAGCCGTCTACTTTATTTGGTTAGCTGGTCCTGTTTTAATGTTTTGTTTGAATGTTCTGCTCTAAATATGAGTTGAATCAGACTTGGGTTTTTGACTTGTAGTAAAGTGACTTATCCAATCATATAATTACAATCCGGAAGCAGCTGGAAATCAATAAGGTTATTGAAGATTACATGCTATAGGTTGCTTTTCCTTGGGTTGTTCGACACATATCCTAATCTGTCATTTTTATAGGTCGAATGGTTTCGGTTCTACCAGTTATTTTGCTATTCTGTTGTCAATGTGATTAGAACTCGGTGTTTGTGCTTTGACCATTATTGTGTATAAAGTTGTTTTATTTGGTACGGTGGCCCCTGTTTTACCGTTGTTTTGATTATTCTGCTGTGAATGTGACATAAAAGTTATTAATATTTATGTTTTTGCATTAGGAAAAAGTTGTTTGTGCTGGCCTTGTGGGGTTTGCAAGCTAGATTCTAGCAAAATTCTCTTATGCATGCTGTATATGGAAGGGACAAATAAGTATTGATATTCTTGTTAGTCGATCTAAATGTGTGGCTAGCATACGTTGGAAATAGAATTTTTTAATTTAATGGTAATTCTTCTTTTGGGGTATTGCTACGTCTACCTAGAATTGGATCTGGTAGGTGGTCAACTGCCTTGACTATTACGTTGCTGCTCTATTTGTTTACTACCAACCACTGAATTGGAGGATTATCCATGTTTTGTGTAATTCTGCGAGTGTTTTGTGCAGGATCAGTTTTTGTACTAGTAAGAATAGATCTTCTAAATAGTATTTATATAATTACCCACTGGAATGAGGATTGAAATGTTTTCCATGTTTTATACAACGTATAAGACTATTTCCTTTAAATGATAGTAATTACCAAATTATCAATTTCCATTTTCTAGAAACGGATTGCTTACCTATATGATAATAGCGAAATAGGCAGATGAGTGTATTAGAGGAATATTAGAGGAAAGTGAAACCTTATGATAAAATAGTAAATACTTATGTCGGCCTCAGCGTGAAAGGGAGAACGAGTCTAATATTTATTTCACATATAGATGGATTTTTTATCTATTGTTTTTTTAGCCCGTAAATAATGCTCAAAATGTTCATCTACATAATTTCGGTTATTGCAATTAGTTATATAACGCTGTGGTTGTGTGTGCCTATGTAACTTCTAGGGATGTGAAGCTCGAGTACAGGACTCTCAAAGAAAAACAAAAAGAATATAACAAGAAAGAAGCTAAGTTATATGGCAATATGTTTGCAAGAATGAGCAAGTTGGAGGAACTAGAAACAAAGGTGCCTAATCGTTTGTTCTAGTGTGCTGCTTTGAATTCTTTGAAAGTTATATTCATTTTTTTTTAACTTGACTATACAATCATTGCATGTTCAGAAATCTGATGTCCAACCCATGGAGACTGATAAAGCGGCAGAGGACAACAGCGAGGCAGGAGACAACTAATGCGTTGTGGCTCTTAAAAGCCTTTTTTGTTTAAATTTATAGGCACTGATTATTTCTGCATTTTCAAGTGGTACTGAATATGAAACTTTAAGGTTTGGTGCATAATTAACTAGGCTAGTCATTTGAATTTGTGATAAGAGTCTAGGCTGGCAGCAAATATTTAAAGGTTCATGGTTTGGTAACCAGCTTTGAACCAGAGAGGCCGAAATGTTTGTTTATGAAATTAATTGAGTTATACTTCGTCATGCTAGTCTGGTATCGTGTTATGTTTTGATATGAATATTGGATATATTTAGTGCACCATTGCACACATATTTAAAGTTTGACTATGATGTTTGTTGTCTATGTGACCTACTTTCCACGGATATAGGTTTAGAGTCATTGAATTAAAATTGATTGGCTTCAATTTATGTTTCTGTTTTTATATAAACAATTAAACCTCTGTTACCTATCTCTGGAATGTGAGGTTTCGCATAGATTTCCTGAGCATTTTTGAGTTTTTATCGGCAACCATGCTCAGGATGGATTGCAACATTAAATTATTGAACTACTATATACTTTACTGAATTTATCAATGCTTCAATGATATCTCAAATACATCTATTTAAAATAATCAAATTAAGTAATATCTTAGAAAGTTTGAAACGAATGAATAAAATTGTATATCAGCGCTTAGTGTTCAAGTAAATAAGCAGAACTTAGAACTTGGAACGGTGTGGATTGATTTGAATCGGGTTATGAGTCCTAAACTAAGTTATATGTATATAACTTGAACGATGCAAATGCCAAGTGAAAAATTTAATATTTTCATCGCCTTTTTGGCAGCTATTGAGATTGATCCTTAGTTTTTTAATACGAAACGTATACTTAACAAACTCCAAATTTCACTATGGAAGAGAGGGATTTAAGAAAGCCCGGAAATTTGAGAGAACCCCATGCACTTTTACATCGCTTAAAAGTATACAACGTTTCAGAGTCTACCTCCACCAACTTCTCCGAACACGTTGTCTGCACCTGCTTATGTTAGAACGAAACTGGGTTGAAACTTTGAATAATAATATTTTAATTAGTAGAAATGGTGTGATTTTTGATGATGGCAGTCTTCGATGGTTTTTGTTCTCTATGACGCCTGCTACCTCTAATATGTAGTGGATCTTCGAAAATTTTGAACGCAAAACATGCAATCGAATCGGTCTCTGCACCTTAAGTGTCTCGCAGTCTCCCTTGTTACCCCCTAAAAGCCACCTGAAATTGCTTAATATTTTGTATGTCAGCCTAAATTTTGTGAGTAAGCATGACAAAAGAACTTTGATGAGGTAATGGTTATTTTTTTAAAGGTGTTATTTAGAAATTTATTATATTGGATGTGAGTAGATGAGTGTAACTCTCTTACCTGTCAGAAATGACTTCAAATGATAAATATATACATTGAAGATACACTAGGGAAGAGGAGGAGCAGTGGGCATTTGTAACAATGAGTGAAATGTATTATTTATACTTAGAAAGCAATGAATTGATATGGTTTCACGAGTTCTAAAAATTCAGGTGCAGTAATGGAATGTCATTAATGCACCAACAAAAAACATATTCGATGTGGATCTGAAATCTTAATTATAAGTAGTGGTTTTTCAAATGAACTGTCCTAAAAATTTGAGTAATTTAAAATTGTCATATGATTTTTGAAAAGTGTGAAGTTAAGATAATCAACTGCTTCTTCTTCCCATTCTGTTGTAATTTAAAATTGTCGTATATAAATTGTGAAAAGTGTGAAGCTAGGATGCTCAACTGCGTCCTCTTCCCATTTTGTTGTAGTTTAAAATTGTCATAAATTAGTTTTTAAAAGTGTGAAGTTAGGATGCTCAACTACTTCCTCTTCCCATTTTGTTCTATTAGAGAAGTGTTTTCAAAGACAAATGGTAAGAAAACACACCTCGTGAGTAAATGAGTGTAACTATCTTACTTGTGAGAAATGACTTCAATTGCTAAATATATAAACTAAAGATACGATAAGGAAGAGGAGCTAATTTTTGGGCATTTGTAACATCAAGTGAAATGTATTATTTAGATCTAGAAAGCAATGAATTGATGTGGCTTCATTAGCTCCAAAAATTTAGGTGCACTGGTGGAATGTCACTAGTGCACCAACAAAAAGCATATTGATGTGGATCTGAAACTTTAAATGCTCAACTGCGTCCTCTTCCCATTTTGTTGTAGTTTAAAATTGTCATATATTAGTTTTTAAAAGTGTGAAGTTAGGATGCTCAACTATTTCCTCTTCCCATTTTGTTCTATTAGAGAAGTGTTTTCAAAGACAAATGGTAAGAAAACACACCTCATGAGTAAATGAGTGTAACTATCTTACATGTGAGAAATGACTTCAAATGCTAAATATATAAACTAAAGGTATGATAAGGAAGAGGAGCTAATTTTTGGGCATTTGTAACATCGAGTGAAATGTATTATTTAGATCTAGAAAGCAATGAATTGATGTGGCTTCATTAGCTCCAAAAATTTAGGTGCACTAGTGGAATGTCATTAGTGCACCAACAAAAAGCATATTGATGTGGATTTGAAACCTTAATTATAGACCATGGCTTTTTCAAATAAACTATTGTAAAAATTTGAGTAATTTAAAGTTGTCATGATTTTTGAAAAGTGTGAAGTTACGATGAGCAAGTGCTTCCTCTTCTCATTTTATTGTAATTTAAAATTGTCATAAATGATTTGTGAAAAGTGTGAAGTTAGGATGCTCAAATGATGCCTCTTCCCATTTTGATGTAATTTAAAATTATCACAGTCAAAGTTGGCCTATCAGAGCCAAGGATGGACTACTAAGTGGCTTATGAGAAATCAGCCCTTCAACACTAATCTGGGAAATTTGAAAGGAGAGAAATAGAAGGATTTTTGATAACAAAGAAAGACGGGTCGAATCAGTCCTTAACATAATTGAAAGCTCAATTGTGGAGAATTTGAATAGCAAGATAGCATTAAGACTCAACATCAAGGGCAACTTCACCGAATGGGATGGAAGAAAGAGATTTAAGTGGTTAGGATTCAAAGTTCCTTTTTTTTCAGGGAATAACGACCGGAAAAGAGAACAAGCAACTTGGAACTCGTTGGTCCTGGTCCTTCTAGAGCAGGATGCATAATCAAAGACAGTAGGGGAGACACCATAGGCAAAATAGTGGTTCCTCTTCCAATAGATACTAACAACATAGCAGAATTTAGTACTCTATACATTGGACTAGTTGAATGTAAAAGGAAAGGAATAAGGAAGATAGAGGTGGAAGGTGATTCAGCCATTACGGTGAATGCAATCAGAATAGCAGTGACTCCTAATTGGAGATTAAAAGCACTCTTAGACATAATCTTGGCCATTTTAGAATACTTTGATCACTTCACCATTAATCATGTGTACAAGGAGGCAAATGGGGAGGCCGATGAACTTTCAAAACTTGCAGCAGAAAGTACAGAATTAAGATGGTGGAAATCTACAGCAGAAGGTAAAGAATAAAGGTGATCAAAGGGGTAGACCTCCGAGTAACAGGTAGAGGGATGAATTAATATCTCATGCTCCACAAAGCAGAGGAAGGCCTACTGGAAGCAAAAAAAGAGCAGAATTCCTCTTCATCAAATCGCAAAAGGAGGAAGACTTCCACACATTGCTGAGCAGATTATGCAAATGCAAAATCATAGATAGTTCGCTTTTGGATTTAATTATTTTTGAAAGTTGATATGTTTGAGTTCTCTTTGGCTGGATGACTGTATTCTCTGTATGTAACTGAAAACCTAAATGATTAATATTTTGGCCTTACCGTTTATCGATCAAAAAAACGCACCACTTAGAGACTACATAATTTCTATATTTAGAAACTAAAAACTTTTGATTATAGAAATTTGATATGAATCTAATAGGAAAGATGAATTTTTAATGGTCTTTCTGATAATCTTTTATTCAATTTTATCATCTGATAGCACAAAAATGGGAATACCTGAAATTTATTCCAGTTTTGATTTTTTCTAATTGGGAAATTAGTTGGTTGTTTCCATTCACGCCGTTCAGGTGGATCTTTGGTTTTGTCCACAGCATGGAGACAGTCATTACTCAGAAATCACCCTTAATTTTGTTAATACTCAATGTATAAGTTTTTGGCTTCATGTATCCAAAACTAACCAAATCATCAGCAATAGCTTTGTGGGTCACTAGTTTGGTTTAATCTTGACAATCTCTGAGGTTCAAGTCCACCAATCCGGCTTCTAGTAATTTGCTGGCATTGATCATGTGAACCTGTTAACCACGGTTTATTCTTAGTTTTGGCGACTAAAGGGTGTGCTAATTGCTTGGTTAGGTATAATCGCATCTAATCCTTTGTCAGAACTTGGGTTATCGCAACGCGACTATAATTAATGGGCTCTAAATAATGTTATAACGTGCAGAGAGAAATATTTGTCATGATCTTGCGTGCTATATGTGTGGACGCAGGGTATCATTAAGTATTCTTAGTTAGTGTATTATTAAAAATTCATTTTTTATTTTATATGGACAGTCATTTGTAAATTGAAATATTAAGATTGAATTATAAATATAATATTTCTAAAATAAGTAGCATGTTAAACATATAAATATATATAATAAAAAGAAATTTATAAAAAAAAATTAAGTTCAAATTTAAAGGTTAATCAAATTATAAAATGGTGTATTGATTTGTTGATTTGACACTTTTTATTTGTTAATTATAATTGAAAATTTGATGGGCATAAAATTGAGTGAAGAAATAAATTTTAAATAATTAAATAATTAACTAAACTAATTAATATGGAGGCTTTCTACAATGATAGTAAGGGTAGAGTGTAATGGTGTGAGTGTAAACAAAAATTCTTAAATTTGACAATCATTTACATGTCAAAATATTAATATTTAATATAAAAGTTCTACAATAAACAAAGAGAGTTTCTCCATATAATAAATAAAATAATTCTTAAGCAAAATAAAAGAGTTTTTAATTAAAATTGATATCTCTTGACATTGTTTAGATATAATATTTATGTTATGTTTAGGATAGTATTTTTCAATTTGTTTTCTATAGAATATTGTGGTGAACTCAATTACAACCATTTTTTTTTATTAGAGGGTAAAAATGGATATTTGAAAAGGTTTAATTTTTTTTATAATGATTAAAAGATAATTAAAAATCTACATAAATTAAAAATAAGGAAAGAATAAATTGACAACACAAGAACAATAGAAATCACCAAAGTTATGGTGGAAAATTTCAACAAGCCTTTTGCACTCCACTCCTCGCAATAACACACTCCACTCCTCTATCACTTGATTGTCCAAGTTGACAACAATGCTTTCTTTTTGTCTCATTTGACCCCTTTTTGTTTTACTTGGACTTGCTTCAAGACTATTTATTTTTTAGTGTGCTTTTTTAAGCATAATTATGATAATAGTGGAATTCTTAATAGTGGTCTTATTAAGTTAGATGACTTTTGTTCATTAAGACGTTAGGGTCTTCATGATTCCTTTAATATTAGTTATCTTGGACTTTACTTTTACCATTTCTTTTTTGATAGTATAGACATCCCTTTAACATATTCCAATTGTCTTCATTAAACTTGACATAGATCTCAAGTTAAGGCCATTACTTACCAAGTGGTTGAGATAGTTGATTCATTCTAACTTTGAACCTTGTTCTCATACTTGAACCATTTCAATCTTCGTCAAGGGATTGGATTTTTAATTTAAAATCCTTTAAGGAACTCTTCTTTTCTTCATTAGTTGCATAATTCAAAACCTCTTCATCATACAAAGTAAGATTAGCTTCCTTATTAGAACTTTTCCCTTACTAAAGAGCTTATCTTTTATAATATTTGTTAACTTCCTCCTCAACAAGATTATCATTTCTAATGATCCTTTAGCCTTTTTTGTCTTTAATCTTCCTAGTTTCTAATGGAGAGCCTTCTTGGGCTTTATATCCATCGTCCCTATTCTTATCTCTTTTTTTTCATTTAGACTCAAAACAATTGTCTTTGGGTCCTAGGCCGAGGCTTCAAATCATCAACCTTCTTCGATGGAATTTTAATGACAATTTGAATGAGCGCAACTTACTAGAAAAGGGTTACTTGAGGGGTTGACATCAAGATAGTTAGCCTCCACACCCAACACTTTCATATAAGATTGTAGAGGCATCACTTTAGCCTAAGTGAACCATTAAAGTATACAAATCAATCATTGTTGGAGTGGAACTTTTTCCTTATTTAAACACTCATTCATCATCAAAAATTCTAAGAACATGAGCAAGTAAAAGGGAAGTCTCACCAAATTCTTATGTTTGATAAGCAAGGTTAAATGGTAGGAGATGCACTTGTGTGTGCATTCTAATGTATGTATTTAATTAACTGGATGCTCACCTTATCCCATGATCTAGACAAAAAATCATGGAGATAATAAGCATGGAATTTATCTTCTTCATTACCTCATAATAAGGATTCATTATTTTCCTTATTTTTAGTTTTCTTAGCCTTGTATGCCTTCACACCTTCTACTGAAAATTCCATATGCCTTAGCAATCCTTTCCTTTGATACTTCAAAATGAATTTCGTTGACATTATCTTTCTTAGCCTTCCATGATCCAATGAATTCTATTGACCAAGACTATGTTGAAGCCAATAACTCTCTTCATGAAATGAGTCAACCCTCCCCTCTTTTGAATCAAATGTTGGTCTTTTCCCTTATTCCTTCACAAGAGGGGGGGTTCAATTTGGAGCCTCTTGTTGGTGATATGAGTTGTAGACCCTAAATACCTAAGGTCTGATAATCTTACAAGCATTAGGGGTGTCGAACTTGAGAAAATTACCACAAACCTATATTCGACTTGGGCAATTTAGTACCAATTGTTGAGGTGGGTAAGACCTCTTATGGCTTTGCAAGGCCAAGAGGGGTTTCCTTGAGGTGCTAGATTAGTTAATGAAATGATGATTGAGCACTTCCTTACAACAAATTATACCCACTGCACAATGTATCCCAATATTGGTGTCACAATATATATGTATGCTAGTTTGGACATGCAACGCTTAGCACCTTATTAAGATTATTAAGAAAATGATTTACCATATAAGTGTTTGAGAATGTGTTTTATGATAACCCTTTATGTTGTCATTTACATTCAAACATGGAAATTGAAACAAACAAAAACAAAACTGAAAAGATGTGTAGATTGATGTATTTTATGTTGAGGATGATGGAGAGAAAAATCCAATCACAAACTAGTGTATTTATCCATTGGGTAACAACCTTTGAATTTAATCAAACATGTAACAACTAACACAAGGTAATGCTTTAATCAAGACACCACAAAAGACTATGCCTTCAGAATGTGCAAGTAAGCTAGACTCTACATATACATTCAAAAAAATGATAGTTACAAAATATTATGTCTACTTAGTTTTGATTAGGTAAACTAGGGAAAAGGGCTTGGGCTCATTACAAAAACAACCAGAGGCAAGCAAGAAGAGTCTAACCAACAGTGAGGCTAGAAAAATCAAACAAAGATCAATAATACTTTTGATCATAGCAAAGAACCAAAAAGAAGTGGGAAACACGGGTCTTGGCCCTATACAATTGACTTATCACTCAAAACAGGAGAAGAGGTAGAAGAAAGAACTTTCCTCCTCCTATAGACAACAATCCAAGCAATATTATCTTCCAAGTCCCCACTACAAGGGGAAACAAGAGGATACAGCCCCATAGGAGGTCCGACAATGCATGGAGGATGGGATGAAAGGATGACAAGGTGAAAGATAATTATTGACCACATAAGAAGTTTGGAGTAGAGTAGAATAAACCAACAAAAGAGGTTGTTATCATGTGGCAGGAAGAACCCCAATAGGATCCTTAGAACATAACAAAGACACATCAAGTGCAAGATGCTTAACAATATCCTGAGAGGATCCATCCTCTGAAAGGTCAGGATCTTGGACAATCAAGTGATCATCATCAACATTCTTCCACCAAGTAGTTGAGCCTTTGTAATACAAGAGAGAAATTTGAAGCCAAATGATCAATTGTGAAGCAACAAAGACAACTAAAAGAGAGGCCCTAATAATTGATTTATTGAGTCCAAGGCTTATCTCCAACAAAAAAAACCCCTTCCCCATGAAAAGGCATGGATATATCAATATCCATCAGAATGTGAGCAAAGGTAGAGTGGACCATCACAAAAATGGAATCATCAACCCTCAAGAAGCGACCAATAGAGTTGCCAATGGTCTTGTAGCAAGAATCCTTCCAAAACTAGATGGGGAGATTTGGAAGTATTACCCACATCAGACACATATTGAGAGGTTTGATAAGGGGGTTAAAGGAGGTTGTCCATGGTTTGATCAAGAGATAGTGCTCTCCCCAAACCCAAAGCTAACCCAAAAACAAATTTCTATCCTCCGAAGAGGCAAAGATAGCAATGAAAAACCTTTAGCATAAGGGAATAGTTCAATCTTACTAGGCACAAGGGACCTCCAAGAGTCTAAAAACTAGTTGTTTAAAAAGGGAAGAGAAGGCTAGAGGTTGGATAATCGACACACCAAACCTCTACTCTACTAGAAACCCTTGTTTTTAGCCACATTCGCACCACAAACCACCACCAAGGATGGCTTGACACAAAAGAGGTTGGTTCTCTTGTAGAGGGTGAGAAGGGCTAGACTTGGTCACCTGAGCAGAGCTACGAGCCCCCATAGAAGTAGCAGGCATCAAAGGAGGGGCAACACCAAATCACGATCAACCATCATCCAGAAGGGGGCCAAGGACATCATATCGAGGCCCTAAAATAGGGGAGAACCAACATGGGGTGTGTTAGAATTATGAAAAACATGATCCATAAGATAAAACAATGAATAAAGACACCTTCCACGCAAGAGATATGCAAACAATATGTGCAATATTCCTCAACAAGAAAAATCTACAAAAGAACCTCAAAAAACCTCAAGGAAAACAAAAGTCCTCAAAGGTTGAGAGTTTGAGAGAACAAAAGAGTAAATCTCAGAGTGATAATACAATGAGGGTTGAGTGCTATATAGGAGCAACCCTAAATGGTAAAGAGATTAGATTAGGACAAATGTCAACACTTAAGTGCACGAGAATAAATTAGATTAATAACCAATTAAATATTAATTAATTATTAGCTAATGCATGATAGCTCTAACATCCCCCCTTAAGATGAACTTAGGGAGTAGCTAAAAACCCTAAAAAGAGAATGCATGATGGGTCCCGACAAACAAGGCCTAGTGAGGTACCCATGTACAAACAAAAGATCTCTCAAAACTGGAGAAAAGGAGAAAAACCATAGTAGGAGAAAAATCCTCTCCAAAAGAGAGAAAAGTGATAGAAGGACTGAAAAAGCCTCCAAATCAAAGTGTGAAGGATTGAGAAGCCTCCAACCAAAACAATTTCCTAAAAAAGAGGAACATGTAGAACATCATTGATGCACGAAGCTATAAACTGCTGTCAAAAGATGACTGATATGGTACTGAAATGAAGAACCTCTAGAAATGGGAATGCAAGAGTGTCCATATGGTAAATGCTCCAACTCACTGAAATGCATGTAACCAACCGTTGATGTATGTTGCATCTAAAATTACATAAGAACAAGAACTAGATATGTAGATCACTCCAATGCGAAATCGAGGAAGCATTAGCACCAACAGTAGAAAGCCCCCCATAACGCTGAAAAAGGGGAAAGCCAAGATAGGTACACTGAAACTATGTGAAACCAAGAAGTGCATGTAGGATAAACAACCTACAAATAAAAGGGTGTGCAAACTAAGGTACACACGCATGAGGCAAGAATCATTGGGATTCACTGTTATCGTGGAAGGGACACTCACTTGAAAAAGGTGTGATGTAAAACTAAAGGAAAACATCAAGCCCCCATGACACTTTATATCATAGTTTAATTATAAAAGGCACAACAAGATGTGCGAAATCCCCAAAATGCATACACCAAGCATCTACAAAAGAGAATGTGCATGAAAATAATGCCTACAATTCCCAAATAGGACAAAATATTGGAAATATATGAAGAACTATAAAAATGAGTCATCCCACGCAAAGAACAAGTTTTCAAGAGCTAAGACATCCAAGTAATTCACCAGAGTGTGAAAACACTAAAAATAGAATAAAATGTACCTGAAGAGAAATCTAGAAAAAGTGCATGGATGGATGTGAAGAGATCTGAAAGACGGTTCCAACGTTGCTAGAATTACAAAAACAGGAGAAACTGGTCAAAAGTTATGAGCTTGGGAATGAAAACTGTGCCTCTAACTTCAATAGGTTGTAGAATGCACCAACAACAACAAAAAGAGAAAAAACCCAACACCATCAGATAGTGCTCAGGACCATCTTTTCATTGATATCTTGTTCGCCCAAGCGAAAAGTTATGCCCGTTTTCCCAATTCTGCCTATTTTGCAAAAAAAATAAAAATAAATAAATTAGCCCACCAGGGGTTGGGCACTGGTTGCCCATCTAACCCTAGGGTGGTAGATTCCTTTTTTTTTGTTTTTTTGCTTTAAAAAAAGCAAAAACAACAAAGAAGATTTCAAAATTTCTCTTGTAACCCTAGTTGAAGAAAAAACCTCATAAATCGAGAAGGGGTTCGATGAATCCACGCTCTGATACCATGTTAGAATTGTGAAAAACATGAGCCACAAGATCAAATAATGAACAAAGACACCTTCCACGCAAGATATCTTCAAACAATATGTGCAATATTCCTCAACAATAAAAAGCTAAAAAAGAACCTCAAGAAACTTCAAGGAAAACAAAAGTCCTCAAAGGTTGAGAGTTCGAGAGAACATAAGAGTAAATATCATAGTGATAATACAATGAGGCTAGAGTGCTATATAGGATCAACCCTAAATGGTAAAGGGATTGGATTAGGACAAGTGTCAACATCACATGAGATGAGACAAAATGATATAATAATAGCTCACTTTAGTTAACATAGAAAGACACTTAGTTAATTGAATAAAGAACTCCTAAGTTTAGCATAAGTGCATGAGAATAAATTAGACTAATAATCAATTAAATATTAATTAATTATTAGCTAATGCATGATAACTCTAACATGTGCAAGAATAAGTGTTTAAAAAAGCAAGAGGTGGGCTACAATAGAGCAGGCAAAGGGCATGGAAGCCTTTAGTAAACCACCCCCAATAGGGTGGAGCATCTCAACAAATTGTTGAGGACACCAAGCCGTTGATCGTAGGTAGCAACTGAGGCACATTTGAAACCAGATCTCACAAGAGGAAGTGGGAGGGAAACACCATTTTTTTAATCACCTTACTGCTTAGTGAATCTAATTAGTTATCTATGAACATGCTCATATATTTCCTCTACTATGTTGAAAAGATACCTTACAAAGACTTTGTAAGGATTTTATAGACTTCTGGGTAAAAAAA
The DNA here is from genome assembly GCA_007115665.2 of Sequoiadendron giganteum. Taxonomy (NCBI): domain Eukaryota; kingdom Viridiplantae; phylum Streptophyta; class Pinopsida; order Cupressales; family Cupressaceae; genus Sequoiadendron; species Sequoiadendron giganteum. Next base: position 359,375,990 of record CM021104.1, read on the forward strand.
TAAACAACATATATTCAAAAATATATACCATGCACAAGGATACATTTAACTAAGGTTGATTCTGCCTTTAGTCATTCGATCTTCAAGGTTTACAAGATGGTATGAACCCAAATCATTATAATACAAAAATAACAACACCCAGAGTTGTAACTTGAAACTCTAAGGCTTCCTATCACTATCTTTTTCTATTGTTGGTTTTGTAACTGCTCCCTTCTTCAAAGTGTTATCCTCCCGATATCCCTTCCAAAATAGCCACTAATGCAAATATACATATGGAAGGAAAGCGTGCAAGTTGTCACAAAGTCATGTTGCATCAGAAAACCCTAACCTCAATCACAACCAACCCTCAAACAAGAAGTGTCCTTTACCACTTGAAATGACTGCTCAGAGGCCTGTAAAAATTATTGTTATGACATCCACCATATTTTCACATTGATGATTCATGGGGTTTAAGCGTGAAATTAAGTGAAATCGCCCATAAAATTTGTTTAAATTGCATCCAACAGGCATCACAAATAATAAATAAATTGAGGGTGTCATTATTTCTCTTGGATCTGCATCAAAGATCTTCATGGAGTCCATATGGCACAATAATTTAGTAGTTTTATCCAGGTGGTTGCACTTTAATAGCATTGCAGATGGGATTGGTGGAGAAATTGGCATGAATTGGTGACAAGGTGGCCCTCAAGAACCAATTGGAGGTTCTAATGGTTCCACAAACCATTGGAACTATCAACTCACTATCTTTACTTTTATTTCCTTTGCCTTTTCCTTTTGTCGGGGGTTATGACTACACCAAGAACTTGGTAGAATTATAACCATGGGAAGCTTCAACACTTTATTTTCCTTTGGTTCCCCTTTCTCTTACTTTCCTTAACTTGTTTCATCTTTACCTTAGCCATCAAGTCTTAGAGGGGTAACATGAATCTATTGGGGGTTCCCATGGTTTTGGGAACCATGGGAAGCTATGACACTTCACATTTTACCTTTTTGCAGAAAATTAACCCCCAAATGGATATGCAAGAAACATGCCTTTGTTCAATTCACTTGAGTCCTTGTTACCTTTTCTTTCCTTTGGCTTAGCATCCACCTTGGTGCTTGTTGAAAGTCTTTACTTTCACCTTTTTCAGGTCTCATATGTTCATCGAGAACATGCAAAACATTAGTGGTCAACTAGCCCAAGACTAATTCCATTATTCCTTCGTGTATAGTAATGTTCACTTGAATATATTTGAAAACCTTCACCTTTGCGAAAGTCACCGAACATCACCAAGTGACACTATTTAGAATGATCAGTTCACATATCCCTTTTTGCATCATCTTCTTAATTTTATCTTTTTTAACTTTTACAAAAATACCATCTCCATGTGTACCATGTGAGACAAACACCTCCATCAAATCATTGTGGACCATCAACCTCCTACTAAACTTCACTTAGCAATGAATCGATTCACATAAAACTACCTGCATAACACATTTCTTAATCACAAATTAGAACCTTTTATGGAGATCCAATTTGCAAGTGAACCTACAAACTTTAACGTTTATCTAACCAATGTGAAATAACAAACTCCAACTCAAAATTTCAACAACTTAGTCTCCATCAACATCTTGTTGAAATTTGATTGCCATCAAGCTCGCAAGAACTTAATCAACATTTGAACTACACTTTGGAACAACAAACTAGTGCACCAACCCTTTTCTGCAAAACTCTAACCTTAGCTCATTTTAACCTTTTGCAAACATTTGAGGCCCTACTAAAATTTGTAGACAATCGACTTCCAAATGAGCCATGCGCTTGAATTTAGTCAAAATTTCCTTCCTCTTTCCTGACCTTTGTGGAAGTCCAACCCACTACTGAATTGCACCATGGAGCCAATTGAAAGTATTGGACCACTTCAATAACAAATCCATGCAAAAGGTTAGTAGCAAGCCTACAAGTGACTAATCGCATACCAAAACTTCACATGAGCATAACTTAGTCAATTTGTATCTAGTTTTCCCCAGATGTGAACTAGGGATACCCATTACAATGTTTTACAAGGTGGAATGTTTAGAAACCCCTTACACTTGGGCCAATTCGTATCTTTTCAACTTGGGTACATAGGCTTGAAGGAAGGAAATGATACAATGACAAAGGCAAATCCTAAACATGACAAACCCATGTAGATTTTCTCAAATTGGTTTTGAATGGCCGAAAATGAAATGGGGCAAACAAAAGGCAAAAAAAAAGCACTAGAGAAGAACAAGGAAAAATGAGACACAAATAAATGGGGTTCCAACACACTTCACTACCCATGCTACTAGTGTTGTCCACCAAACCTTTTAAAAACTTTCTTCTTAATAGCCTAAACAACATTGCTACAAACCCTCATTCAACTCCTATGAAAAGACTTACTAAGGTATACAACATAGAGAGATTGTAATAATTTAATGATGAAATGATAATCCAAATCCATGAGCTACTTACAAACAATTATTTGAGGATTATAATTGATGGAATTTAGAGCTAATAATAGCTTACTACAATAAAGGATAGAATAACAATCCAAATGCATGAGCTTCGTACAAACAATTCTTTGAGGATTATGATCAATGAAATTTAGAGCTAATAATATCTCACTACAGTAAAGGCTATAATACATCATATCACACATGTTATTCTAGGGGAAAGAATGCAAGATCATGTGTAGCATATAGGAACCTTGAAATTGAAATTTAAAATTAAAATATAAAAAATTACCTACCATCTATGTAGGGATAAAAAATACTACCTAGGTAGGAGCTCCTCTTATTAACTTAGATCCTTTGTGGTGGGGTGTCGAGTATACTTGAGTTTCCTCACTGATAAATTACAAGAAGAAAATGACATGTTGCAAATCTAAATTCTAGTTTATATAATCAACATTTGGTTATATTTGAATTCATTTGCACTTGGTGTTTAAGATAGAGTTGATCTCTAGATTTATGGTGGATATATTTGAGTGAAAATATACTTAATGGAGATCTTGTGAGACATTAATTGAGGATATGGTAGTGGCTTTGACACAATCACACTCATAAATACACATTGTTAGAGTAAATAGGTAATTTATCTAACTAGTTAATTAGTGGGTCCTATTTATATGTTAAGTTTACTTAGGTCCTAATAATTTTTCTATAAGTCTTAGGTGTCATGTGATCTTATCTTATCTTTTTGGCATTTAAAACGTTTTCCTATGTCATTTAATAATAAGTTGAGATCATTGTCACATGTTGTAGGATTGAGACACATGTCTTAATTTTATCTAATCTTATCTTTCACATAGTCTCTATAAGCAAGACTATTGTACACTTTGTATAATATATCTCATAAATACTAATATCAAACAAGCTCATTTCCTGCATACTCTCTTGTGGAAGGTTTTCATTATTTTTGCAGGTGGTCTTGGGTGTTGAGCTAATCTTCAACTTCTAGATGGTATCAGAGTCATGGCCATGGAAATACCTAGGGTAGAGTTATTGTCATATGAGAGGTCTTTGTGGATTTTAGTAAGGTTGAGTATTCTCTTCTCTTGCATCATATGGTGATATGGAGAATCAAAAAAACTTGAAAAAACCACCAAATTTAGGGTTTCCTCTTTGTGGGTTTCGATTGTAGGTTTATTTTGGTGTATTTTGGAGGTAATTTAAGCTCACCATTGAGTCTAGGGCATCAAATAAATTCAAAATTGGCTTTTGTTTTGTTGAAATCTGATATATTTTTTAGATCTACAAGGGTTTCAAGTTGGGAGGTGGTTTCCAGATCTAGGAGGTAGCTAATATTCTGGAGAATTTTGGACCAAAATAAACCCTGTCATTGTGTTTGAAAGGCTTGAAAACCCTAAGATTGCTTGTCACTTGTTGAAATCAAAGAATTTTTCTGCCTCGTCACTATTTTCGTGTGTATAGAATTTTGAGTACGGATTTGTACCTTATGGTTCATATGTAGGCATCAATAGGTCATAGATCTACAATTAGTGACATAATTTGCGGAATATGGCATATTCTATAGATAATATTCTTTGCACTAGCATCACCTTTATGTACTATCTGTGTCGATCAATAATACATCAATAGATACAGGTTTTTCAAATCGTATGTAAGCCAAAAAACTTAATTAAAATTTTTTATTTTTTTTAAATTGAGCATTTTTTGTTCAACCTGCGGTCCCACGATCTACCCTAAGGCTTAACCCTCAAGGGATGTAGGTAACCTGCCACCTAGATGGCTCTCCCGCTCACCCAAGAATTTCACCTTCCGCCTTCCGCTACTTGCAATTGGCATAAATTTTTCTACCAACGCGAGTCGTGGTCACATGGGTGACTGAATGCTAGCCCCAAAGGGGCCTTTTTTTTGCCACTAGTGCCCCAATTGGGAAGATGTTTTCTACATGCCAATATTTTCTACCAAGGTACTGGAATTTTACAAACAAGATCATCAAAAAATTTGTTCTAAGCACTTCATAGTGATGTAGGTATTTTTGCTAGATTCTATTACAAGTGAATTTTATTGCAGACTAAAGTGTCTTTTCCCTATTTGGACAAGCTCATAAGTTTTTGCTTGGATCAGTATTTTTTGCAATTTTTGCGACATCGGTAAGGTATTTAGGAGCTCTATCATTGTGCACATGCACTTTTTCCAGATTCAACCCCGAGTTATTTTATTTTGTATTTTCACATTTTGTATTCTAGTTAATTACTTGGACATCTTGACTCCTAGAGAGGTTATGTATTTTGGGGAAGGCTTCATTTTTAGTATTCATCATGTTTGGGGATTTTAATTGCTATTGAAGGTTTCAATCTTTGTAATTTTGAAGATTTATCTTGGTCATTATGGGTTTTTTGTTTCATCATTTTTTTATTATGTTAAAAAGGAGAAATTAAAAAAAATAAAGGGAAGGAATCATAAAGCATCTATGTTGGATTCATAATTTGCCACATTTGTATGGTCTTGTTCCCCCTCTAGGTATTGATAGTAAGAAATTTGCTTAGAATTGCAAAAGGGATAATGTCTTAGGAGTTATTTTTATGCACATTGATGATGACATTTTGAATTATACTGTTCATTTTGAGTGTCCCCATGCTCTTTGAACTAAAATCTGGGAGATATATGGAGATCTTGATACTCAACCATTCCTAGATGATCACGTTTCAAACTGTCTTGTGCCTCTTCATATTTTAGATAGGATACCCTATGATTATGATACTATTTAGGAGTTTGATTACTTGGAGTACTTTGAATCTTGGAAACATGAGGAAGATGTTTCTTCAGATGCCTCTTCTTCTTATTTAGAGATAGTTGTATCTTCACCTTCATTGATTCCTCGTACTAAGTCATTGATTGAGGCTCTCATTTTTCTTGTTCAACAAGATGATTTTTTTCTTCATATTTGTCTTTGTGGAATGATTTCTTGATAGGTATTTTAGATTTGGAGGACACATTTGAAGGGTTATCTCTCCTCTTTAATGACAATCATTGCACTATTATTGTCAAACCATCTTTATCTTTGGATATTGTTCAACAAAAATTTCCACATAGTCTTGGTTTTTCACCTTCTTCATTGATTGGCCATGTACCTAATTTGATTGTGTCATCATCATCTACCATGGACAAAGAGACACATAAGAATATTTTAGATACAACATCATACATATTTATGCTTCTTCCTTTCAATTCCTATCTACAATGGGAAGCATTTATGTATTTTTACTTGGTTTTGTTTCTTCTAAAATGGAAACAAGTTGTTTTTTGACATTGGATCATGTTTTTTCTTCAAGCACTTACCATTATTACAGGAGATAACACATTGTGGGGGGCTACATAGTCTCTTTTTTCCCCTCTTATGGGGGGGATACATAGTCTCTCTCTTTCCCTCTTATGGGGGGATATTGATTGTGTCTTTGTGATGGATTTAGTCCTTGGGGGTACTGATGAGCCCTCTATACATCACTCATTTCATCATTTGTACATGATTATTTTTTGCATTCTCTCTTTTGGAGAAGGGTTTTTCCCAAGTGGGTTTATCATTTTCTCAGTTGGTGAGAGATAATTTATACATGGGTACCTAGCAAGGCCTTGTTGTCGGGACCCATCTTTTGCATATTTGTATTGGTTTGTTCCTCCCTAAATTGCACTTAAGGGTGTTGGTGTAAATAGGTAATTTACCTAACTAGTTAATTAGTAGGTCTTATTTCCATGTTAAGTTTACTTAAGTCCTAGGAATCTTTCTAGAAATCTTAGGTGTCTTGTGATCTTATCTTCTTTTTGGAATTTAATACTTTTTCCCAGGTCATTTAATAATAAGTTGAGTTAGTTGTCACTTGTTATAGGATTGAGACACATGTCATAATGTTGTCTAATCCTATCTTTCATCTTGTCTATATAAGAAAAGATATTATACACTTTGTATAATATATCTCATAGATCTTAATATCAAGCAATCTTATTTCTTGCATACTCTCTATGGAACGTTTTCATTGTTTTTGCAGGTGATCTTGGGTGTTGAGCTAATATTCAACTCCTACACACATTTCAAAATAAATATTTTCACTCTTATTTTATTTTTTTATAGATCTGCAAGTTTTAATAGGTAAAAATAAGGATAATTAGGATGGAAAAATAGATGTCAAGGTTAGGAATAGATAGGTTCTTGGGTTTTTTTTATATTTATTTTTTAAATTTAGGGCCACACCAAAATTTTGGCTTCCCAACATTACCCATTTACTAGTTTTAGTTGCATTCATTGGATTTGGTAGTAATTCATTCACTTTGGCAAATTAGAATTTATTATGGTGTATATGCTAATGAATTGGTAGAGACCACTCACCCCTTATGTAGAAAGGGGAAAATGGTCATAGTGAGCTTGGTTTTTTCTAATCTTGGGGATTTTTTTAATTTTTACATTGTTATTGGTCTTTTTGAGGGGTTTTAAATTTTTTTTTGGAATTTATAGCAATCTTATAGTGTTGTCTCATAGGTTTCTTACATTTGTTAAGGGTATTCTTGAGAGAAATGTTGGCTAATGAGGATTATTAGGTGGTCTATTTGATGAGGATGATTTCATACTACGATAGGCAAGCTTGGAAAAAGTTTCACAAGTTTGATTGATCCATCCCTCTAGCTCAATATGTTTTAACATTGTGACTTACTGGGATGCATATCAAAACATTTTAAATTTTCAAATATTTTTAGGAGAATAGATGATCACTCTTTATGATATGCAATGCATACTAGAGGTCCTTATCAAGGAGGACCTATTGATACTAGAGGATCTCACAAATGATTAAAGGGATTCATGTGTAGAGTTATTGGGTGACACTTAGCCAACATGTAAGAAGGGTGTTTGATTATATTTTATTCTAGATCTTGAAATATAAAGTAATGATCAACTTTATTCTCTTTAGATTTTTTAGGTACCCTACTTGTTGGATTCCTATCATTCACCAAATAGGGTAGAGTGGGGTTTATGCATGGGGTGTTGACATCTTGACCTGGGTGTACCATAATTTACATTGAATTACATGTTGTGAGGCATGATCCTAGCCACCCCTTCTTGACCATGGTGTGGGTGTTTGAGCATATTATTCCATTTTAGAATTGAGTATAAACTATAATTTGATGACCTCTAGAGAAACTAGATGAGCAATTATCAAGCACTTTGGTGTAGAAACACAAATTGGGGCCACACTCATAAATTTTTACATGATTGGGGACCCTTATAGAGAGACAAAGGGACTATGGATGAGTAATGTTGAGGTGAGGGAATTTTTTAGAGGTGAGATCCTCTTGATAGATAGAAGGAAATTAGTAAATCTCCATATTGTTGGTTGAGTTACATAACAAATTGGAGAGGGCATCCCTATAGAATTACCCCTTGTAATTATATTTTGTAGAGGCTTCAAATATTTCACAGAGGGTGGCGTAGTGGCATCCCCTCTCACTAAGAGTCCCTATTTCAAAAATTGTGCCAAGAGTAGCACAAGAACCATAGTAGAAACCAACACAAACTTTCCAATGATAGGTACTTAGACATGCACACCAATTGGAAATTGTAGTAGGAAAAGAGGTATTCAATGATGATGAGGAGTTCAATATAAGTGAGGTAGAGACAAGATAATGAGGATGTGACTTTGCATATTAAGGAGGTAAGAGAGTGGAATATTTCCTAGAGAGTAGAGGTAAAAGATGAGTATAGAGGAAAGGGAGAGAAACCTCACTAGGAGGCCCCTAAAAAATATTCCCTCACATGTAGGATGAGCCATTGTCCAAGCTCAGAGTAGAGAGGATATTGGAAATAGATCTCACATAGTAGCTTGGAGACCCTTATGAGTATCTTCATTTGATTTTCTACATTTGATACTCACTTAGAGCTTGACTTTAAATTAGTTTTATAGCTTAGCAAGATTTCTTATTTAATATTTAACATGGCACTAACATTGCTCTCTCTTTCATGTTAGGGTGTGTAGGAGTTTGATTATGGCTTTGGGGATAGATATTTTTGGTCATATTATGAGGATTAGATATAACATAATAGAAAATGATGAGTTAACATAGTCATTGACTACATCTAGATGGTCTTAATCTTATCTACCATGCTAGGAAGAGATCATGATTATGTGGGGGAGGATTAAAGAGCTAGAGATAAAGGTCCAAGTTCTAAGGGATCTCTCTAGTATTGGCACTAGTTGTCACACATATTTTGAATCAAAATCACCTACATAATCTCACTCTCATGAATAGGGAGAGAGGATCCTTCTACAATCTGAGACAACAAAGAGTGGGAGGTAAGAGAGGAATACGATTCCTACAACCCATGATCCTTAGAGTTGACTGGTATTATTGTAGATATGACTAGCTTCGATTTATTTTTTTATTAGAGATGCCCCTTGCTTAGGGGATTTTATGCACTATACAAAATTTTTGTGGATATTCTACCAAATGGGAGACCATGTACTTGGATGTGGACATTGATGATTTGTGTACATATATTATTTATACTTACACATTTTTTATCTCATACTTTCATCTTGTTAGACATGATGTATGTCGTGTTTTCTTTTGTTCACATGGATGGTTTCAATTTAGCTTGTATTATGTAATTATGTATGTATATATTTTTATATTGTGTTTTTAACATGTATGCTTATATGGATGGACACATAGATGATATATACTAAGCATATTATATAAAATAAATACTTTACTTCATATTGATTACTAATTTAATTTAAAAATGTACTAGTGTAATTGTGGTAATAACAATGTAATTGCTCTTCATTGATTTTTAACCTAGGGGACCCTAAATTAACCATAACATATTTGATTCACTAGATTTAAGAAATTCATAATTTAAGAAAAGACAAGTGGGAGTGAGAAATGAAGATGGAACTAATCCAAATTTTAATTGATTATTCAACTAACTTTAGGCAACATTGAGTGATTAGCTTTATAAGAAATTTTAGACAAAGAAAAGTTTTCCAACAAATCAACTCAAGATAAGGATTAGGTCGTTAGTAAGGGTTGGAGCTTTAGGTTACTTCACCTAGTGTGTGTGTGTTTAGTGCCACTCTTGTAACCTATATTGGAGTCTAAATTCAATAGTACAAATAAATTCTCAAAAAATTAAAAAATAAATAAAATAAAAAAATCTATTGGAGTACTAGCCCCCCTTGATCTAACCCCACACCACTAGTAAGAGGAAAGGTATCATCGATAATGATTAGAAAAGATGATAAAGTGCTAAGTGTAACAAAATGGGTACCTACCACTATCTAATACTCCCCCCTTGCCAAGGAAAAATAGGAAGGATTGCCTATTATATTCTAAGTAGTATTATAAACAACATTACACAATGACTTAAGGCTAGATAGTAAAAATGGTTGAAGAATAGATCAATTTGGTTATCATATTTTTTTTAGTTTGATAGATAGGGGTGTAAAATGGATAGGTGGTGGAATATGATTAAGATATTTTATGACCTAGTAAGGAAAAATAATTACTACTAACCTATAGCCCGATTGGGATAAAATTTTGAAAAGCATAATCACCAAATGTAACATGGTGAGATGAAAAAAAATGCAAATGAAATTTTATGTTTTTTAAAATTTAATAGTATTCCTTAAAGTGGAATATATTTTCTATTTTACTAAATTCTTCACCTTCCATCATGCAGAAAAGGAAAGCGACATTCCCCATGTCCGCCTTGACTAGGTATGAGCCTTTACAATTTTATATTTTTTTCTTGTTTCATGTCATTTATTCTTCATGCTTTCCATCCTAAGTACTAGATCTCCAACATTAATTGCTTGAGGAGAGCTCTTGGAATCAACTTGATGTTGATGAGCCTTTAAATCTCTAAGAAAGGTGAAAAGGGATTTATTATGAGATGGATTTTGTCCTTCTGTAAGATAAAAAATCTCATAAGATATCCTATTCATGTTTGATAAATGTTTCACATGAAAGGGTAATGCTCAACAATTTGTAAGAACATACATATTAGAGATAAAAAAATCCACAATCCATGTAGATTTTCAGTGAATGTTTCTAGCTTAGATTGTGTTTTTTAATTTTTCCATCACTGATTCGGATCACACTCTGTGATCCATCATCAGGATATCAGAGAGAAAAAGGAGTAAAATTAGTAATTGCAAACCAAGAATTGAATAAAAAGGAAGAGAGAGGATGGCACCCAAACTAAGGAAATGAGAGAAAATAACTACACAAAAAATTAACACGCAAGAACAAGAAAATAAAAGCAAAAATAAAATATAAAATAAATATAACAAGTAAGCAAGAAAAATATATATAACAAGCAGGCAAGTAAATGACTTAAAAATATAAATCAAGCAAGAAAGAAATATAATATATTTTATATATATGAATATATATATTACATATAAAGCAAAAAATTAATATGCATACAGAGAGCGAGCAAGTAAATTAAATTAAAATGACAAAATAAAAAATGCCTCTTTCCTTCCAAGGAAGTAACCCCCCACATCTATGGGGTTCCTAAAATTCACAAAGTCGACATCCCCTTGAGACCGATTGTTGACACTATGGGGTCCCCAACATATCTTTTTTCTTGTTTCCTTTCCAAATTGCTTGCCCCTCTTGTTGGTAAATCTAACTCCATCAAAAATTTCAGCCATTTTATCCATTTCATCAAAGATCAAAGCCTAAACAGTAACAATGTCTTGGTTAGATTTGATGTGGTCTCTCTTTTCACCAAGGTTCCTATTCTTGACTCCATATAAATTGTGAGAAAGAAGTTAAATGATGAGGTGGCAACCTTGGTTGAATTTTGCTTAAGATCCACTTTTTTCTCCTTTCAAATTGTCATTTATGAGCAAGTCGACAGGGTGGCTATGGGTTCCCCACTTTCTCCCGTCATTGCCAACTTGTTCATGGAACATTTTGAAGAGATGGATCTTCATTCCTTTCCTCTCAAGTCGAGATGGTGGAAGTGATATGTGGATGACACTAATGTTTTTTGGCCACATGGCTTAGATAAGTTAGAAGAATTCGACAACCATCTCAATGGCCTTGTCTCGTGCATTTCCTTCACTAAGGAAATTGAATCCAACAACCATCCCCCCTTTCTTGATGTTCTTCTTCTCAGAAAGCATGTGGATTAGGTCGAAGGGTTTTTCGCAAGGCTACCCATACTGATCTCTACCTCCATTCGCCTTCTCATCACCATCCTAGCCGAAAATTTGGTGTTCTCAAAACCCTTGCCTGGAGAGCATATCATATTTGTGATGATGATAACTTAATGCAAGAGTTGACTCACCTTCATCAAGTCTTCGTATTAAATGGTTATTCAAGCAAGCAAATCTCTAGGGCCTTCAATCAAGACAAATCTAGTTTCATGTCTAGGTCTAGTATGTTCGTTCATCCTTCCCTCTTATTGCTTCTCTTCCTTTTGTTGATGGCATCTCCCAAAAAATCTCTAAGATCCTTCTTAAAAAAGGCCTTCATTGTGCTTTTAAGCCCCGCTCAACCTTGAAAAAATGTATCCCCTCCCTCAAAGATTCCAAGGACATCTTCCTTGACTCTGCAGTCTATAATATTGTTTGTTCTTGTGGCATTCCTTACAATTGTGAAATCGATCGTTCTTTTAGTACTAGAATTAAGGAGCATAGTGCTAACATCAGGCATGACCTCACCTCCAAGTCCGCCCTTGCCGACCACTCCTCTTCCACTAAGCAGCACATTTGTCTTGAAAGTACCCAAATCTTATCCAAAGAAGATAATTTCTTTAAGCTATTGAAATCAACCATCATCCTCTGAACCTTAATCATGATGAGGGTTGGAGTTTAAGTTCGTCCTGACAACCGTTGCTTTCCAACTTGAGGACCCATCCTCATCCCTCTCACCGCTAAGTTGTCCTCCCCTTCCCCTCCCCCTTGTTTCACACCCTCTCTGACCTTGCTTCAAGTTCCTCCTTCCTCTCTTTGCTCATTGGGTTCCTTGTTTCCTTCTTCCTCCTTGCTTCTCTTCCTTGCTCTTGATTGTTGAGTGTTTCTCCTTTTATTTTTTTCTCCTTGTTTTTGATGGAATTTTTTTTTTTTTTTTTGCCTTCTTTACTCTTGGTTTTCCTTTCGTACCTTTTTTGTCCTTAGTTTTTTCCTTCTTGGTTTTTTGCCTTGGTTCTTATTTATTTGTTGCTTTCTTTTCTTTTGTATGTCTCTCCTTGTTATTTGTATTTTTATTTTTGCTTCTTGATTTTTTCTATTAATTTAAATTTTGTGTTGTTTTTCATTTCTATAAATTTTTGGTCTCTTTCCTTCATTGTTGTTATTCTTCTTTGAGTTTCTTTGTATCATTATTTTGATTTTGTTTATGTAATTTGCTCTCTTTCTTGGGTTTTTATCTTTGGTTTTTATTCTTTGCTTCTATTCTATTATGTTGCTTTGAACTATGTTTTGGTTGTGTTTATTTTGTGGTTTTAAATTCATTATTGAGTTTCTTTATTTCCTAATTGTTGCTCATTTTGTTCTTTCTCCTTCCTGGATTGTGCATATTTATTTAAGTGTATTTTATGCAATTATTTCTCTTGATTTCCTTTCGTTCCTATTCTTCTTTAATTTTTCTTTCTTTGCTTTTTTGCTTTGAATTTATTTTCTTGTTGTTTTTATTTCCTTTGTTTGTCTCCTTGTAATTTTTAGTCTCATTCTTGTTTTTTGTTCCTTCTAATTAATTTATTTTTTGGGTTGCTTTTCTTTCTTAATTGTGTCTTGCTATCTTTAATTCTTGTATTTTTATTCAATTGATTTGTGTTTTCCTTCCTAATTATTGGTCTCACTCTTGATTTCTTGTTGTCTTATTTTTATTTGCACGTCTATTTCATTTATATTTTGTCTTCGTTTGGTTCTAGTTAGCTTGTTTCATTTTATTTTATTTTTGCTTGTGTTGCCTCATGCTAAGTCTTTTTTAAGTTTCCTCCATTTTTAATTGTGTCCCTTTTTGCATTATTTGTGCTTGTCTAGTATATATATAGTCTCCTTATAGTTCTATTTATCTTGTCTCTTTTTTTTTATGCTTGTATTTTCTTTTTTTAGTCTTTTTAAGTTTCTTTCTATTTAATGTGTCCCTATTTTATTATATATATGTATATGTGTATATATATACATATATATAGTGCTTACTTATTTTTATTTTATTTTATTATACTATACTATATATAATTATATATAACATATAATAAAATAAAAATAAGCAAGCAAGCACTATATATATATTGCTTGTTTGCTTACTTTTTATTTTGTCATTTTAATTTAATTTACTTGCTTTATATATATATATATATATAGCTTGTTGCTTGATTTATATTTTTAAGTCATTTACTTGCTTGTTTGTTATATATAATTTTCTTGCTTACTTGTTATATTTATTTTTTATTTTATTTTCTTGTCCTTGTGTGTTATTTTTTTGTGTAATTATTTTCTCTCATTTCCTTGGTTCAGGTGCCATCCTCTCTCTTCTCCCCCCTCTCTCTTCCTTTTTATTTAATTCTTGGTTTGCAAATACTCATTTTACTCTTTTTGCTCTCTGATATCCTGATGATGGATCACAGAGTGTGATCCGAAACGTTGATGCAAAAATTAAAAAACACAATCTAAGCTAGAAGCATTCACTGAGAACATACATATCTCATATTTTGTCGTAATTTCCTCCCTTTTGTTGGGTAGAATAAAAATTAATGCCAAATTTTTCATCTTCTTGTAACTATAAATCAATACAATAATCGTCATATTCTTCAAGTAGTTCTAGATCCATTGAGCTTATCATTTCAATATTAATTTGTCATTTTTCTATGTTGAGTCACACCCATACTCACCATGAAATTGTTAATCATTTTCACTTCAACTCAAGGTATTTGAAAATTTTCATTTGACCAAGTGTAGATTTGAGGTGAAGTGTTGTTTGTATTCTCAAGGTGGTTGTGGGTTTAGTTTTAGATTCTTCTACTCCAACATTAATGAAGATGATATTATGAAACTCCTTAATACCTTTAGACATGTTTGGGATATTAAAGGGGATATGGGGAATTAGGACCTCCCATCTTGAGAGGTGGCCACAAAGCATCACTTATTTGTGATTTTTGCATGGTCTTACTTACTTGAGGTTTGAATGTTTACCCAATTTTATTTTTGCCATATCTTCTTCAATATTGATGAAGATGTTGGGATTAGTGAATACGTTTCTTGTGGTTCCCATGAAATAGAAATTGAAAGCATTCATCATTTTCTAGCAGACTGATGATTTCTACAACCTTTTTTTGGAATAATAGTGATTGCATTAGAAGTCTCCCCAGTTTACTCCTTGATGGCTTTAATAATTTCAACCTTATTTTTTAATTAGATATTTTGTAATTTAGGTTCTATTTTGATAAACTTGTTTGTAGGTTATTCATATTCAATAGGAATCCCTAGTCTCTTATTACTTAGGCCTTTCTTAAGTTACACGTTATTGGTTTGAGAAAAACCAAGTGGGCCATGTAATTTTGTGGTGGACTCAATAAAATTCCACTTGATTGATGTGTAAATTGGCGTTGAAAGGTGGGAAACGAGGTGTAAAAGTCTTGTTTATATTATGTGAATAGAAGTTTACATATGGGAAAGGTTGTGAGCTCACTTAATTCAAGTTAGCTTGAGTAGTAAAAAATAGACTTGTTTTTCTCTATTGCTTTAGGATTTGAATCCTTACATTCTCATGAGACAAATTTCAATGAGTTTTCCCAAGACCTCTTATGTCAAAACCTTTAATTCTTTGAACCAATTTAGTCATTAGATCTTTGAGGGTGGATATATTTTGTTGAGTTGTGTTGTTTACTTTACCACATTACATGGGGCCTATTTTATTCTCATTATTTCCATTGGTTTATACATGCAATGGAAGTGGGATTCCCCTAGGTTGCTTCTATTTGGATTTCTAGTAGTATAAAGTAAGGAGGATCTTATACATCTTGGTAAGCTCCTTTGTGTATCACAAATTTCTTAGGCATCATTTTATTTTTTCTAGGTGACGTACCCTATTGTCAAGGTGAGTGGTTGTATCTTGGTACTACATGAGATTAGTGTCTTGCTAATGGATTTTGGATTGTTCATCATCTTTGAGGGTGATCAAGACTTGGTTGAATTACATGTTCTTATTATCTATTTGACATATGATTATTAAATAATTTAGAGTCTATATTTTATTTTATTACTTAATCCTCCTCATGGTATTCATTGTCACCATTAGAGTCTTCTTAATCATGGAAATTTTTAATGGAATCCCAAGGGTCCTAGAGAGGAAAATACCCATCAAAATTTGGAATAGGAGGTTTGTTAAAAAGGATTTTACCTTGAGGTCTTGTAAGTCCTAACATATTTTGGGTATTATTGAACAAATGGGTGGATGAGATCAAGGGGTGAACAAAATGGATGAAAATAAGACATATCAAAAGGTTTCAATTTTTCACATCGATTTTATCAAAATATGTATCTCCAAATATCACTTACCATTATTGTGTGTGAGTTAAAAATGATGGGCACATGTGTCACTCACCTATGGCTTGTAGATGGAAAAATTACTCTTTCTCGTGTGGTAAAATTAATTATAGTGATTTCAAGGACTACATTCTTCATGTGGGAGAAGTATCCTAAATGTGGCAATGATACCTACTTGAGGGACAACTATTGCTCTTACTAGATCTCTCTCTTTAAGAGGAAAGAGTTCCAAACATACGATGGTTTTATTTAATTGAGGTGTTGTGTTCACATTTGATGAGCCCATTTATTAGCTAGTTTTTTGTTATCTTTATGCTTCTTATAAGACATTCCCAAGATAATTATTCCTACAGTATTCCATCTTTATGTAGACCTTGAACTTGGTTAAAGTACATGGAAATACAATTATGATATGATGGTGTTGCTTGATTTATATGTGAATATGCATGAATTGTGATTGTTATATGTGTTTGATCATGGTAGTTAGTATTGTGTGTGTGTTTTATGAACTAACCCCTTGCAACCTGAGAAGACACTATAGCCCACAACAATTACAGAATACAACCCACAACTGAAGAAGTTCTTGGACAGCGAAACAGGGGATGTTCCTGAATATACTGAGTGCAATAACTACAACATGGAGACACCTAATGAAGAAAATCATGCATCATTATGACAAGAAATAAAGGAAATGAAGAAGGAGAACCTTGTTATCATTAGGATTCTGATGTAACTGATTCTATGTTACACATTTTAGTTCTATTATTGCAAATTTTTAATCCTATTTGGATTCTTATTTCTTTTCAATTATAATTAAGATAACTAAATCTTAATCACACTCTAATATATAGCGAGTTGTAATTAATGGCTTCATTTTAGAGTTGTAATATGAATAAACTCCCTTGTGCATATATATAGTCGATGGTTGAGTCTTTAGGATAGCTAGTTGATTAATATTTCAATTGTGGATTTGGTTAACAAACACTTTTCAATTTTCAGTTGTTAATACATAGGCATGTTGATTGTTCAAACATGGTTTTTTTAATACAATGTTTGAGCAAGATTTCATGTGATATTTGGGTTTGTAATGAATGATCTTGAGTTGATATGATTGAGTTGGATCTGAGGATTTATATTTGGTTTAGTTTAGTCAAGACACCCACCTAAGCAAGGGCCACTTAATGTACTATCCTTCACTACATTTATAGTTTTCATTTCTATTAGTAGTCACTTCATACTTGCATAATAAGTTAAGATAGATTCTCATATCAAGTTATCAATAATTGTTGTTCATGTTCATGATTGCATTCATTTAACTTGTACTCTGGAGTGTAGAATAGGTTCAGTTACTAGTTTCCAGTTAGTTTTAGCATCTTATGTCACACCCCAGCTTATTGTTACTGATTTACTTTTACCTTCATGGGTAAATAGGATGGTAAATACAATCATGATTTTGATAAAAGAATGGAATACTGAAATAGGTATTATGTGAAAGTGTTGATAAATGCTTCGAAAGAGTAATTATGTTTACATTGATGATGAACACTTATCGCTATATGAATATGCTAAAGTTCATGATGCATATGGATTTATTAAGAACATCTAACTACCATTGTAAAAGTGTTGAGTTGGTTGCAGGGACAGGTTCATTCCTCCAAGTGGAGGGGAAGTATCACTCAAGAGAAGATCTTTGTCGAGTAACCAATAACGTAACCTATCTGAGCTTACACACACTCACAGTAGAATGGTTGAGTCTAGACATAGTGTTGGGAATTGGTAAGTCATCCTTAGTGTGATGTGTTTGCATTAGTAAGGGTCTTGATTACTGTTGAGTGTATTCTTGGATGATGTTTATATGTTGAAACTTATAAGTTCTTCCTTATATTACTATGCTTGATTGTATGGTTAAATGAATATTTGGGATATATGCATATATATACATATGTCGACATACGTGTGCGTTGGATATAATGGGATGTCCATATGAGTATGACAACATATGCATAGATATGCATATATGTGTATAAATATGATGAATATAGTCGCATGGTCATAATTATTTTTGATATTGAATGGATTGTTTGACTATTAAATCGCAATAGAATATATATATATATATATATGCATGTGTAAGCATTAATGCTTATTAGAGAAGTGTATATATTATATATATATGTACATGTGTGTGTATATACGTATGAGTTATTATTGTGAATACATCAATTAGTCATAATCATTTGATTATCGAATGGATTATTGCTCGATTGCTTTGAACGATATGAATATATATGTGATTGGATATATGTATATATATATATATAAACATATACACACATGAGCATTAATGCTTAAATAGAGGAGTGTGTATATATATATCTATATAACATATTATTATTACTATATGAATATTATCATGTTCATATTCATTTATATATCGAGTATATACATACATGATTAACAAGTGATATATATATATGTGATGAAACGTTATCGTTAATTATCAAAATATAAATATATATATGTATATGTACATATATAAATATATATTTATATATCTATATAGTGAATTGGAGATCAAATATATTTGAAGGCCGATTAATATATATAATCATGGGTTGATTTGTATATAATAAATGTAAAGCTTTCAAGGACAATTAGTTCATATATGAACATTGAATAAAGGTCAATTTTAAGCAAATGTATAATGCTGCAATTAAGTCGATATGGCATGTAAACCTTAGTCGATACTATGGTTGGCATCTTTGAATTAGTAAATAGTAATTTACTTAACATGGGATGCTTTATCATAAAGTGATGAAGTAATTACAAAACAACAAATAAAGTGAATGCATGAGAATAGGAAGTGATAACAGTAAGGCAAATAATTGGTAAAAGAACATTTATGCACCAAAGCGACACATCATTCCTCTATTTGTTGCAAAGCTTAGACTTAGTCGACCTTGTGTAAGTGTTACATTTTGAATGTAGATTGTTTCAATGAATAAAGCCACACCATACAATAGGGAGAATAGTTGCATACATGGTGTCAGAATATGTTCTATTTCTTATAGAAGTCCATTTTGGAAACAATTTGATTATCATTATTTGATCATATGCAGATTGAACTAGATTTTTGCTGTTGTCAACCATAGAGGTCGATCTATGGCATTATTTGTTGAGTTTTTGTTTAGTTTGTTGCCACCTTTTAGTTAGGAATAATGAGTCGACTTGCATGGAGAGTGCTATCAGTTTACATGCCTTTTTTTTAGGCTATGAAATCTCCTTTTTATTGTATAGAGAGGCTTATACTCTCATTTGGGACGCACTATTCTGCAATTGCATTCTGTTGTATTTTGTGAGAGCCTTGAGTATTTGTGCAAAGTTTTGTTTTGTGAGAGTTTCATTTGTGAGAGCATATCATCAACTTGTGAGAGAATTCAAAGTGAAGTATTGCTTTGAGAGAGCTAAGTGAAGCTAGGAAGTTGTTGTTGGAAGGTTGTGCATCAATTAAATCAACTGGTTAAGTGTATTACATGCATGGGGATCTCATCTTCTAGTATTTATCTTTTATTATGAAAGAATGATCTTGATTGCTTTGATTGGAACTACTTGAGAATGCTTGCAATAGTGAATCATAGTATTTTCTTATGAAAAGGAATATAATTTGTTTTATGCTTTTCTATGAAAGTGGTTGTATATACTCCATAATAGGAGTGCTTGTTTACCATTGGTGTTATATACCAGGAATGATGAAATAGGATTAGCTTAAAGAAAGTGTCTTATTAATCATATTTTCCCTATATGGGAAGAAGTTATTGATGATCTATACATAGATAGTTTAGACTACGTGTATAGTGTGAGAAATGTCAATGTCATGAAGCGACTTGGCACTATTATCTAATTATGCTAGAAAAACCTTGGGGATGATAAGGTTTAGCTATATAGCTATAGAGATGGTATGAAAGATATGATGTGATGTAATGAAAATCACATCAAATATCTTCACTTGAATGATCACTTGATCATACTATACTCTTGAATGGAACCCTAGGTTTAGGATAACCCATTTGGGATGAGAAGTTCATTTGATTAAGAGTGAAACCTTAGGTTAGGATTTACCTACTAGGTTGGGCAATGTACTTGAATACTCATTGATACCTATAGGTTGGGAATAACTTACTTGGTTGGGTTGTACATTTGGTCTTGATGACTAGTCATTGGTTGATGACTATATCCTAAGATTGGGGTATATTGAGGTTGAAACATGCCTAAGTGATTAAGTAAATCACTAGAGCTTATGAGATACTATATGTAAGGAGACATTAGTGGGTTTACCTATTGAGTTAGAGTTACTACTTAGGTAGCTACTTTATAGTCTTGTTATGAAGTCATAATGTTGACAAGATTCTACTCTTAAATGATCCTTTTTACTAAGGAGATTACACTCTTGAATGGATTCATCTATTGATATGATTATTCTTCGATTGAGGCCATTCATTGATGTGATAATACTCTTGGTGAGAATCGCTTATTGATGTGATATATTACTAAAGGGAGTCAGTTATATATGTGTTACCCTATTATTTTTCCTTACTCCATGGAAAGTTATCTTCCAACTTATAAATAGCTCAATCCTACTTAGGCATTATTTTGTTAAGTTTTTCGAACTTGGGTGGTGTTTTGTGTAGTTCGTATAACTCCTCGCTTTTCCGCTTGAGCTTGTTTTCTATGAAGGTCCCATAGTCTTTGATTTAGGTGATGTCTTGTATTGTTCATCAAACCTTACTTTCTTGCTTGAGTAATAATTATTATTTAAGCGACATCTTGCCATGATATTCAAACTCGGGTGCAGTTTTATCTAGTTCGTTGAACTCCCCACTTTACTGCTTATAGACGTTTACTTTCAAATTTTGAAAGACATTATGATGGAAATAGTGAAGTGACAACCTCCACATGTCGTGGAGAAATTAAAGATATTAAATGCTCATCTACCCCCCATGTTTTTCCACAATCTTTTAAGAACGTTTCAAGTGTTAGACAAACACTCATTGTGACAAGGTTCTTCAAGGATGAGTCAGACAAGACGTGGGAATTCTAGTTGCAAAATTCACCATTGAAGGCATTTATAGAATTCACTTATTTCATCTTGCTTTCATGGAATATTTATGACTGCATTTTAGAGGACTTTCCATTGCTTGAGCTATAAACTCTCATCCATGGAAAGGGTTAGTTGTATGGGTTATAAATATGTGTCTGATCTTAACTTATGAGGGACCGAAAATTGGAGACACCCTTTGCTTGGTATGGAACAAAGGGGTGGAGTGGAAGTTATAGATTGCTAAACAGAGTTTATAGAGGCTTAGATAAATCATTGATGAGTGTATTGTTGTTTCAGAAGAAGCACTGGGTACCTTGGTGGCTCTTGGGTTACTACAAGATAAAGGTGAGATTGGGAATAACATAGACATCAAGGGTATGATGGATAGTTTCCAAAGAATGGTTAAGGAAACACTTGATTCACCTTCACTCAACACTAAGCACCTAAAGAAGCTTAGTTAATTACATTTGGTCACCTCTCAAGCGATCGATCTCATGAAATTCTATGAACGCCACGTTGAGTCAGCTAAGGATAATCATCTGACATGGAAGGTGTGAATGAAAAATGTGGCTATTCATTAGCATAAAAAAATGTTACATATCCTTAAATATTTTCAAGCCTAGAAAAAGATACTCGTGGTGACCTCGGAAACTGGAAGTGAAATGACACCATCATGACGGCTCAACTTCTTTACTTATCTTTTGTTTGTCTTTTCAATTTGAGTCAGTTATGGATTGAAAGAGGTAGTTACTCATCTGCCTATTTAATTGTATCTATTTTCATATGTTATCTCTCTAGACACTTTAAACTACTCAATACGATATTTTTCTATGAATGAAATTATTGTTTGTCTTTGTGCATTCAGTTTGTGAAGTTGATCTGGGTTCTTGAATCTTTGTGTTTGAGAACATCTTAATGCAATAGCTTATCTTTGTGTAAGTGATGCAGTTTTCTTCATAATTAATTTCATTTCTAAGTTGGTATTGAGTGTATGTTTTAATTCCTGAATCATTTAGTTGAGATTGGTCTTTGTGATAATTCTTCTTATTTGTTGGATCTCTCACCTGATATTTAGGAATTTTCCTGATATTGGGTTTTCCTTTACTACTTTTTGGTTAAAAGCATACATGATATTTGATTCTATCATTTTAATTCATTGAAAATATTGTGAGGAAGTTGTACCTTGACAAAATTCAGAGGATATTCATCTTTGTTTAAAGGTTAATATTCAAAGTTGTTTGGTTCAATTTGGCACCTTTTCGGGCGTGGAGTTGAGATATCTCAAGGTGCCCAATCTGTTAGGAAACAGATTTTTGGTGACTTTGCTGGGGAAATAATTGTATAGTTTTGGGTTCTCTTGTCTGGGTATACTTCACAAGTAATTCAATTAACCTTGGATTCTCATAGATTTACCAAAGGGGAAAGAAGTAGGGGAGTTTCTAATCCTATTTTTGAAACCATACAAAGAAGTGTTTTTTCCTATGTTATTCCATCTAGGCGAAGGGTTGGGGCTAGAAGTAGACTTGCTTCACCAACCAGGACACCTTCAAATCACTCTATCTCCCAAGCACTCATTTTACACAAGATTGTTTTATTAGTTGTAGTAAATTTTCCCCTTAATATGGCTAATCAACTACCACAACCACCTATTCCTTGGGGCGCTACTATTGGCCCCTTGCAGTTGGGAAATAACTTACATGATTTACCTAAGGGTTCTCGTAAGAATTTTCCTGAATTTTGAGGAGATGGAAAGATTTCACTAGAAGAACACATTGATGCTTTATATGCTACATGCAACATGCTTGCAGTACAAGAAGAATATGTAGCAGTTAGATTGTTCATAGAGTCTTTAGCTAATGCAACGACACAATGGTTGTATCAATTGCCTCATGGATGTATTACTAATTGGGCCACAATGCACAACAAATTTGAAGCGAGATTCAAAAGCGTAGATGATGACCTAACTTTAATAGAAAAAGTTACTTAGATGAAGAAAGAAGCGAATGAGTCCATGAGAGACTTTGTGGCCAAGTTTAACAGGATAGTGAGTCAAATTATGGTCACTAAGAGACCTTCTCTGGAAATGCAGAATTGTTTCTTCATCAATGTATATCACCCTGATATTGGTATTTTCTTAAAGAGGAAACCATTGAATACTCCAAAGGCTACACAAGCATTGGTCATTGAATTAGAGGATTATTTTATTTTAGTAGGTAAATGGAAAAATAATTGCATATGAACAAAGCACTTCCTACTACTTCCTCTAACCCTATGATCTAGAGATTAGTTAATGATATAATTGCTCTCAAAAGGAAGATGTCGAAAGGAAACCGGCCTTATCAAGATATTTCCAGGAGAATGAATTTTCAACCAGGAAATAAGACATTTCCTTTGTCCCCAACTCAACAGAGGCTAGTAATTGAAGCTCCTCCTGAAGACAATAAAAAGAACATGTGTGTCTTTCACCTCACATTTGATCATGATGGTGTTGACTACCCTGAAATGAATAGGTTTATGCAATTAACCACTACCAAATAGGTTATTGAAGAAGTCACAGAGGAAGGAACTTCATCTAATCAATTTGGAGACTTTGAAAATGGATACTTAGAATTTGATCCCGATGATGATAGAGGAGGAGATGTCTACATCACTTTGGATGATGCTACCTGTGCCACTATGACCCAAAGCCAACAACACCACAATAAAAAAGGTACTCCAAATTCCCCTAAGGTTTTTCTTACAAAAGTTAGTGCAACTTCAAAGGGTTAAAATGTCTCACAAAGTGTGATTAATAGCTCTCCTAAAAATACTGTCGTATTACCCCCATAAGGTCAAGCAGGGGGTTTTGATATTGTAGAATTTTGTAAAAATACTAAAGTTCAAATTTCTCAAGAAAAATATTTGAATTGTAAGGAGTTAGATAGGTTAATTAAATATGTTAGGCCAGGATATGGACATTTTGAATCACATGCAGGCCTAGATGAAGCAATGATCAACCCCCAAGATTCAACTGTTAATGTTGCATCTAGTAGTAAAACGCTCTCACCATATGCCTTTGATGCAAAACCTAACCCTTTCTATGTTTCATTATTTATGAATGGATTTAGAGTTAACAATTGTATCATTGACTCAGGTGCTTCTGACAATGTCATGCTCACACAAATTGCCAAAGCCCTAAGGCTAGAAATGACCAAGACGTTTGAAAAGTGTTATTCCATGGATTCCAAGCAGGTTCCCTTACTTGGAAAAATTAAAGATGCTCAAGTCACACTTGCAGCTTATCCAAAAAAATGACTCAAACTCACCATATTGGTCGCAAACATACCTGCTAGTTATGGTATGCTTCTGAGCATGAGTTTTTGTAAAGACTTGGGAGGGGACATACAATTGGACTGGTCATATGCCACTATACCTATTAGTAAGGAGAAAATGCGCTTGGAGCCTAACTCGAAGGCCAAGATAATTGGGCTCAAGTCTAAAGATCCCAAAGCACAAATCTTGTATGAAGAAAATGAGTTTGGGAATTGTATGTTTTTCTCAGGAGAAGAAAAGGAGGAGGATGCACATATTCCAGATTTAGAAGTTGAAGAAATGGAGTTTGATGGAAGTCATTCCCATGTTGGGTCAGGAGTGGGGGTTGTTATTGCTTCTCCTTTTGGTGAGAAATTCCCTTTTGCTTATAAGTTAGAATTTGAGAATACTAACAATACTGCTAAAAATAAAGCCCTTATGTTAGGGTTAATCAAAGCTAAAGGTATGGGGATAAAGATTCTTAAGGTTTTGGGAGATGCAAAGATAATTTTTAAATAGGTACAAAATGTTTTTGAACCACCAAAAATGATTGTAGTGTTGAAGGGAAAGAGGATTCCCTAATGAGCTCCTAGGGTTTTCACCTAGGAGGTGGGTTGAGGAATAGTACCTATTTCACACTAAGGTATTCTTGTTGAGTTCATTCAAATATTTGGGGGTTTGGAATAGGTGTGATGTGTGTGCCTAAGTGATGCAATGTAAATGAAATGAAAAAATTATGAAATGTAAACTAATGTAAATGCAAATCATGTAAAATGACCTAAAGATGACCTGAAATGCATGCAAACCATAACAGAAAAGAGGGAAGCAAAGATGGTGCACCTACAAATTCAAGGTTGATGGAGAGGAGTTCTAGAATCTTTTGGAATTTGTTGAAGATGCTTATTGGGACACTTATGCCAGAATGGTGACTTAGTCCTCCTAGGAAACTTTGTCGAAACAAGTTTTTGGCAAAAGGGTATCCAGAAACACAAAATCCACTTTTCAAGCCTGGTACTAGGACTAGTTTTCCAATGATGGTGACTTAGTCCACTTGGAGATTTTGAGAGTCTCTCGAGGTTGGAATCTATAGGTGCCCACTTGTACTTCTATTTCTAATAGAGACCTGTGTCTGAATCTTCAGAATGTGACCTGCAAGTTGACTTTTAGCTCCTTCTAGGGTTTGTTGACTTGGAGTGATGTAGATAGAATGAGGACACCTTTTCAACACCTTTTTCTTTGATTAGTTTTCATACAAACCTGCAAAGCACACATGCAAAGAGGGTAAAAGGGTTAGGGTTAGAGAATAGGGGTTTGCCTTAGTCAAATCCCATGTTGGTAATCAAACCCAAATGAAATATAATGTAAAGGGAAAGATGATTGAACAACATGTAAATGTAAACACTCACCAAGCCCTTGTTGAAGAAATCTGAAGATATGCAAGAACCAGCTCCAATGGATGTTGTTTGAGATGCTCAATGCTTGAATGCTTGTTTTAGAAGATTGAGTGCTTGAGTACTTGTGAGGATGAGATATGTTGAAGAGTGAGAGAGTGAAATGAGGAGAAAAACCCTTACTTATACATGTTATGCCCTAAATCGCCAAAAAATAACACAACATAGGTCGACCTTAGGGTTTTGGAGACAAAATCCCGCTAGAATTTTGATTTTTATCCTTGGGCGACTTAGTCCACTTGGACAAATTCAAGTGATAGTCGGGAATTAAAAGGTGTTTAATGTTGATTAATGGGATTGTCTCTCAAAACACACTTACTTCGGGCCTATAAGTGCATTAAGGGGCCATTTTGTCATGAGAAAGGGTTGCTTTGGTGATAAAAAGCCTAGGAAAGTGTGGAAATGTGTTACAACACTTCACAACAATTTAGGCTAAGGCTTGGAAAGGGGTTATTTAGATGAATTATTGTAGAAAAGTTCTAGAAAAGTGAGGAAATGTGTTACAACACTTCACAACACTATTGTAAGACTTTGTTAGGTTATTTTTTATTTGAAAGAGTTCAAGGCCTAATGTGAATGTGTTGGCCACATTACAACATTAGATCAAAGCAAAATCAGGCCAAAATCTAAGGGAAAAGACCCAAATGAGTGAAAAAGTGTCAAGGCTACACTTTTTGGCAACACAGTTTTTACTATTAAGAATGAAAGGTTGAAGCACTATCGAAATAGAGTTTGGACTGCCATTGAAAGTTTTGATGCCTTCTCAATAGAAGTCATTCCCAGGGAATTTAATGTGAAGGTTGATTCACTAGTAGTTTCTACCTCTTTGATTCTTCCACACCTGAAATTTAAAAATAAATCCTACAGGATCAAATTAATTTACCAATCTAGCATTCCCGACAATGTTAATCACTGACAGGTCTTTGAGGATGAAAAACAAATTCAGGCTTTCTTAGAAAATTTCAATGCTTTTACTCAAGTCTTCTTTGAAGAAAGTGATAATCAATGTAAAAAATCATGTTTTGGTAAGATGAGTGGTCTCCAAGATGAAATAATTCAACTAAAGGGCAATAAGATACCTAAATGGATGGATTTTCTTGAGGACTTATTTGATCGCCATGATCGCTCTATAAAATGGAAAAATGATTGAATTTGTTGGACAGTCCAATGAATTTGAGGTAGTCAATATTGGAGATCTCGATTCCTCGAAAATGGTTTACATCGAAAAATGTTGCTCTTTAGAGGAGAAAGAAAAATTGATAGCCTTGTTGATTAAATATAAAGAGGTTTTTGCTTGGTGCTATGATGATCTGAAAAACTTCATGGATGGAAAATTTCAGCACCTCATTCCGCTTAAAGAAGAAAAGGTTGCCTTCAGACAGAAGCAGAGAAAATATAACCCCAAGGTAACTGATGCAATCTTTAAGTAGATTGATAAGATGTTGAAAGTGTGGATTATATATCCCATACATCATTATACTTGGGTGGTGAACATTGTGCCAGTTTGCAAGAAAAATGGGGAAATTCGGATATGTGTTGATTTTAGGAATTTGAATCAAGCATCGCTAAAGGATAATTATCCTCTTCCTAACATGGATCATATCTTACAAGCATTTGTTGGCTCATAAATGATGTCCATGTTGGAAGGTTTCTCTGCTTATAATCAGATTAGCGTGGCAGAAGAGGATCAACATAAAACGACATTCACCACGCCTTGGGGAACTTTCACTTACAATCGGATGCCATTCAGACTCATTAACACAGGAGCAACCTTTTAGCGGGCTATGGATCTATCTTTTGGTGAACTCTAAAATAAGATTATAGTAATTTATCTTGATGATTTAATAGTGTCCTCCAAGAAAAGAATAGATCGCCTACAGGATTTGGAACGAATTTTACAAAGATGTAAAGAACATGGTATCTCTCTTAACCCCAAGAAGTTTGTTTTTGCCGTCACTGAGGGTAAAATTTTGGGTCACATTGTGTCCAGGGAGGGTATTAGAATAGATCTAGATATAGTAAAGGCTATCTTGAAATTAAGCCTTCCTTCGAACCGGATGAGTGTGAAGTCTTTTTTTGGCCAAGTAAATTTCTTAAGAAAATTTGTTCCTGATTTTTCTGAAATCACTAAGCATGTTGTGGACATGATGAGGGAAAACCAATATTTTAAATGGAATGAGGTTGGCAAGAAGGCCTTCAAAAATATCAAGAGAGCAATTACCTGAGCTCCTATCTTGGTCAGTCTTGATTTTAAGAAAGACTTCATCATCCATTGCTATGCTTTTGAGCATACTACATCCGCCATGCTGCTACAAGAAAATGAGGATAAAATTTAGGTGCCTATTGCCTTTACAAGAAAGTCATTAAAGAAACATGATTTAAATTATTCTCAAATTGAGAAACACGTGTTTGCAGTGGTCAGGGTAGTAAAGCAATTCTACTTCTATATCTTGCATTCACACTTAGTGGTATATGTGCCAAATCTTGTTGTTAAGAGCATATTGACCTAACAAGATATTGATTGCAACAAGAGGGGTGGTTTGATAGCGAAGGTGAAAGAGTATGACTTAGATTTAAAGCCTCCAAAGTTAGTCAGAGGAAGAGGACTCTGTAAATTGATGGCAGAGAGTCTGAAGGGAATAGAAGAAGATGAAGATCTGCCATTGGTTTTGACTGTCATCTTATAAAATGAATGGTTTTCTGACATAAACTATTTTCTCACTTATGGACAATTCCCTAAACACCTCTCAAGTAAGCATAAAAGGAAATGAAAATTAAAAGAAACTAAGTATTTTATTTGGAGTGACACCTTATACAAACGTGGCATAGATGGGACGTTCTTGAAGTGCGTAGATAAAGATCAACAAGAACGACTACTTACTATTTTCCACAATGAAGCCTGTGGAGGTCACTTCTCTTCCACCATGACTACTTTCAAAATAATAAGACATGGTTATTACTAGCTTGGGATGTTCAAGTATGCTTATCATTGGGTGGCCAAGTGTGAAAAGTGCAAGTTGTTCGCGAGAAAACCTTAGTTGGCAGCCTTACCACTTAAACCTGTAATTATCGATGGACCATTTCAGCAATAGGGTCTCAACTTCATAGGCCCAATTAGTCCATAGTCTAGTGGAGGTCATACTCACATTATCACAGTCACTGATTACTTCACCAAATGGGTGGAAGAGATCCCAGTTAAGAGAAACAATTTTGAAGTGGTCTGTAATTTTATTAAATAGAATATTTTGGTTAGGTATGGAGTTCCACACAAGCCAGTTGCTGACAATGCAACCAGTTTTTCCTCCAGTGAGATTTCACTCTTTTTCTATGATTATGGAATCTCCCTATCTCATTCAGCTGACTATTACCCTCAGGGAAATGGTCAAACCAAGTCCAGCAATAAGAATTTGATAAACATTATCAAGAAGTTAGTTGATGACAACCAGAAAGATTGGCATAAAAATTTGTATGAAGCTTTGTGGGCAGACATAAAAACTCCTAAGAGGGAAATTGGGATGAATCCTTTTGAGCTGGTATATGGGGTAGAGAGTGCACTTCCTCTTGCACTGGAATTATGAGCTCGCAAATTATAGATTTCTATTGAGTATTGGGAATTCAATGATGCCTTGGAGAGAAGGATTTTATATTTGACTAAGATTCAGGAACAATGAGAAGAGATGGTCGATAAGATAACCATACATCAAGCAAAGATCAAGTATATTTTTGACAATAAAGCAAGACCAAGAAATTTTATGGTTGGAGATTCATTTTTGCTATGGGACAAGCACAAAGAGCCTAAAGGCGCCCATAAGAAGTTCGATGCGCTTTGGATTGATCCTTTTAAGATCACTCATGAGTACGGGCCTAATACTTTTTGTCTCGCATATTTTGATGGGACCTCCTTGCCTATTCCTTATAATAGGCATGATTTGAAACTCTATCAATTTTGATCAACCTCGCAGCCCTTTCTGTACATAGTTAGTTTTGGTTTTTGTTTGCAACCTGAGTGTTGGAGAGTGTTATCTACTTTTACTGACTCTATTTCCCAATGGATAAGGCACTGATCATACTAGCTTGGGTCTGGGTTCATTACTTCATCCTATTCAGTCTTTGTCCCCAATCAAAGCCACTGTTACCCTATAATTTTTCCTTGCTCCATGGAAAGTTGTCTTCCAACTTATAAACGGCTCAGTCTTGCTTAGGTAGTGTTTTGTTTAGTTCATCAAAATTGGGAGATGTTTTGTGTAGTTCACATAACTCCCCGCTTTGCCACTTGAGCTTGTTTTCTATGAAGGTCTCATAGTCTCTCATTCAGGTAGTGTCTTATATAGTTCATTGAACCTTCCTTTCCCACCTGAGTAATAATTGTTATTTAAGCAACATCTTGACATGATATTCAAACTCAGACACACTTTTATCTAGTTCGTTGAACTCCCCACTTTACTGCTTATAAACGTTTAATTTCAAATTTTGAAAGACATTATGATGGAAGCAGTGAAGTGACAACCTCCACGTGTTATGAAGAAATTAAAGATATTAAATTTTCATCTACCCCCCATGTTTTTATGTGAAGTTTTAATAATGTTTCAAGTGTTAGACAAACATTCTCATCATGACAAGGTTCTTCGAGGATGAGTCAGACAGGACGCAAAATTCTAGTTGTAGAATTTTCCATTGAAGGTATTTATAGAATTCACTTATTTCAGCTTGCTTTCCTAGAATATTTATGTTTGCATTTCAGAGGGTTGTCCATTGCTTGAGCTATAAACTCTCATCCATGGTAAGGTTTAAGTGTATGGGTTATGAATATGTGTTTGGGATAACTTATGAGGGACAAGAAGTTGGAGACACCCATTGCTTATTATGGAACAAAGGGGTGGAGTGAAAGTTACAGATTGCTAAAACGAGTTTATAGAGGCTTAGAGAAATCATTGATGAGTGTACTGTTGTTTCAGAAGAAGCACTGGGTACCTTTGTGGCTCTCGAGTTACTATGAGATAAAGGTGAGATTGGGAATGACATAGACATCAAGGGTATGATGGATAATTTCCAAAGAATGGTTAAGGAAATGCTTGATTCACCTTCACTCAACGTTGAGCACCTGAAGAAGCTTAGGGAATTACATTTGGTCACCTCTCAAGTGATCAATCTCATGAAAGTCTTTAAATGCCTTATTAAGTTAGCTAAGGACAATCATCTATCGTGGAAGGTTCAAATGACAAATGTGGCTATTCCTTAGCATAAATAATTGTTACATATCCTTAAAGCTTTCTAGACCTGGCGAAAGAAACTCGTTGTGACCTCGAAAGCTGGAAGTGAAGCAATGCCATCATGACAACTCAACTTCTTTACTTGTCTTTTGTTTGTCTTTTCAATTTGAGTCGGTTATGAATTGAAAGAGGCAGGTACTCATCTACCTATTTAATTGTATCTATTTTCATATTTTATCTCTCTAGACACTTTGAACTACTCAATATGATATTTTGTTGTGAATAAAATTACTGTTTGTCTTTGTGCATTTAGTTTGTGAAGTTGGTCTAGGTTCTTGAATCTTTGTGTTTGAGAACATCTTGATGCAGTATCTTATCTTTGTGTAAGTAATGCAATTTTCTTCATAATTAATTTCATTTCTGACTTGGTATTGAGTGTATGTATTAATTCCTGAATCATTTAGTTGATATTGGTCTTTATGCTAATTCTTCTTATTTGTTGGATCTTGCATTTGATATTTAGGAATTTTCCTGATATTGGGTTTGCCTTTACTTCTTTCTGGTTAAAAGCATACATGATGTTTGATTCTAGCATTTTAATTCATTGAAAATATTGTGAAGGAGTTGTACCTCGACAAAATTCAGAGGATATTTTTCATTGTTTAAAGGTTAATATTCAGAGTTGTTTGGTTCAATTTGGTACATTTTCGGGCTTGGAGTTGAGATATCTCAAGGTGCCCAATCTGTTAGCCATCAATATGAATATTTAATCTATGATAATGATGAGTATTATGTAGCCATACTCTAGATTATAAAGTTATACTTGGGACTAGATTATCTTTTGAAGTGAATAGCTTGTTTATGTAAAGTTATTGTGTTAACTAGTAAAGCTCATATGATATACCTAGGATAGGAATATCCATTGAAGGGGTAGGTTGTGCTTAGGATTAATTGGTAGAGATACCATAGTATTTTAGGAAAAGGGGGATAAGTTATTTCTGGGGTTAAAGATTACTCATTGGAGGAAATTAACTAAGCATAGTATATGAATGGTCATAGTCCAAACTGAGCTATGGCAGTGTATGTGAATGGGATGACTGTCACTCAAAGTACTGGGTGAGAATACTTTGGCCAAAGTAGTGTAAGTAGCCACTGTTTACATTATTAGTTTATTATGTTCCTTATATGTATTCTAGTTCAGGATTTTCATACTTGTAGGTGCAATATCTACTGCATTATTAGGTTCTAGTTTGTAGGACACAACACTAAGCTCATATAGGCATTTGTTATGGGGTTTACCAACCAATATCTTCGTCGAAGGGTAGGGGCATCTTGTCATGTGTGATAGATGTGTAGGGGACCACATTTGAGTCTGTGGTTGCCATAAAATCACTTGAGTGATGCTTCTCCTCATCAGTCAACAACTGAGGTTTGCAGATGTTTACGCTAGTATCAGGGACAACTTGAGTGTTTGCATCAATGAGCAAGGGCATTCCAAATGTATGCGTTGATGCGGCGACATCAAGACCAGTTTGTATATCTATTGTTAGATGAAGCTCATAAGAGCTATGTATGTATCATGTACCTATTTATATGGAAGAATGTAATCATGAATGATATACTTGAGTTCATTCAATATGACATCTATGTTATTGAAAGATTTATGAAATTACAATGGAATGCAATGGAATTTTGGAAACAATATTATTTCAAATGTGTATGTGATTTATATTATGGAAAGAAAAAAATTTATTGCTATGTTTCGGTATCACGGTTATTCACTTGAGGTGAAAAAATTAGAATTTTTTATTGAGTAGAACATCGGGATTGTTACATGCGGTATCAGAGCTACCAAGTTCAACTCTGGAACCTATGAGCTCATTACGCAAACATTGTGTAAACCTTATCAAAATATAATCGTTGAAAGGTTCTTATGCCAAGATGGCAAGAAAAAATAATATGGAGAAATAAAAAGGAAGATAAGATTCCATAAAAACCTATTTAAGTTTGGGACTAGATAAGAGTCATCCCTTGAGTTGGAAACTCCTAAACCGACAACTTATCATGATATCCCCTTGGATTGCAGAAGATTATGCAATCAAGTTATGTAGGAAGGTTATGAAGGGTAACCAATATGTACCTTCACCCTACTAAAAATTTAGAATAACTCTGGGGGATAGAGAGGATAGAAATAATCTCCCTTATTGATAGCAACCTATAGTTGCAAAAAGTCAAGGATTTTTGGATTTAGTAAGAATATTATAAATCTATGAGTATGCATGGTTGGAAAAAATTAGATTGAAGTAGAAAGTCAATGAATGAAGTATCCAAGAGGTTGGAAAACTCTTGAATTGAATCTAATTTCTAAGCAAGGCTAAGATCTTGCAAGAGAGGAGATAGTGCCTTGGAATAAGGGAAAAGACTGGAATGGTCATAAAAGAGTAATCAATGAAGTGGGCATGGTTTCACCAACCAAAATTGACGAGATCAATTTTGAGTTATAAATAAGATGAGAAAAAGAAACCAAACAACCTTGGTATCTCTAAAGGTTATGAGAGAATAAATTACCAAGAATTGGGACAAAGTCACTTGAAAAGGTGATTGTGAGAAAGAAACTTGAAAAGGTAAATCAGATTGGCTTGGCAAAGGTTTGTTAGTACATAGATTGGTTGGAGTATAAATTGAAATCACCAATGTGTCAAAAAAAATCAACATAGATGGTTTGTTGATGCCTGGCTGATACAGGTGGGTTCAATGTTCACTTAAGGTTTCCAAGTCCTAGATAAAATTTGGTTGTTTAGGGATCTTGTCCCTCTCTTTTGATTTGATGCAACTTGTGTAGTCATGTCTTCTTGTTAACTATTGTTGTTTTGTTGTTGATTATATGTGATTTATCTTATCTACAACTTGCCTACCTTGGACAAGATTACGGAGCCCTTGAAAATCGGTTGTAATGGGTTTCGAGGCCCCATCAAAACCTGTTTTTCCCATAATAAAAAACAAAAACCAACATATGTTTAGAGGTTCCAAAATGAAATGGGACACAGTGTGACACTATGCGTCAAAACTATTAAAATATTTAGGAAAATTGCTTTAAGTTGAAAAGGTACATCAACAAAAGAGGCTTGTGGGTATGGAAATCCCTCCACAAAAAGGATATTAGTTTACATAGAAAAGAGAATTGGAATAATAGAGTGCCTTTTAGCTTGTAGAGTTGCAGATTATCCAATAGATCTCTTTATTGTTGATTCAACTATTGAATCTATGAGGTTAGAGATCAACGATGAATCTAACATTGGGAATAAGTATATTCAAGGTATGCCACGAAGGCAAGAAAAAGGCAATAGAAAGCCAACAACAAGGAATGGTAAATCATTTTGAGAAAGCAAATGTTTGCTAGGAAATTCAACTTTGAGTTGATCGAATGTTGTGGAAACACTAAGGGGGGAAGGAAGAGAGTGGATTGGCTCAGATAGAGTACCCCATCCAACGAAAATCATGAACATATTTTCAATTTGGAAGAACTTTTGACTTCTTCGTAAACCATGATGTAAATTATGTCATGTATTTCATGACCACAAGAATAAGGTTTTAGAATTTTTTGGAGAAAATACTAGAAAGGTCAAGGATTGTGACCTATTATCACACCATACCTTATATATATTTGATTGAAAGATCAATTGATATTATCATCAATTCCTTAGGAAAGGATAGGAAGATTACTTGATCATGAATGGGAAGATCATTGCCTAAAGGATCACCAAGAGAAGATCTAATTACCCATGATTTTGAGAATTGTTCATGCTTGGTAAATAGATAAGAAATTAAATTTGATATCTTGTGGAAACCAACATGATTGAATGAGGATTATTACTCGAAATTGGTACCGATGCTCATCAAGAAAAATGGATTGGGCTAAAAATCTATTTACAATTTATGAAATGATTTAAGGAGAGAAGAAATCCAAGGTATGGATGTCCTAAGATAAATGAGATTTATCTCCACAAAAATCCTAACCATTATTACTTGGGAAATTAAATATGGAATGAGACCACAAAATAGGTTTTCACTTAGTCAAATAATAGACTATTATGGGATGTAAAAGATCCTATGTACCTAATTTTTTGGGAGATTAAGGGATGAAATGAGGAAACTGATTGCATAGTTAGGACATTGGAATGACAAATTTATTTTTTGGATGAGAAACCACTATAATCTGGGAAAAGATAGAGTAAGATGTTGCATGAAATGTGGCAAGATAATGTCTAGTGTGCCAAGAAATGAAGATAATATGTCGTCATCGGTAGGACATGTATACTCTCTTGAGATTCCAGAGGGGGAGTGGTAGAACACAAGATAGTTTAATCTGTCTATGTCGGCGAAATTGACATAACATTGTGGTGAACAAACTCACCAAGGTAACCGACGCTGGTTGGAAATTTGAATTATAGGATTTTGGTCCTAAGTTATATATTGTGTAAAGTAATTGCTTAGTATTCCTGAGAAGGTTGTCTCAGTTGTGAACAAGCAAATAATGATAGAGTTGTGGAAACCATGATCTTCTTGTGAGAAATTCAATTGAACGAATTCTCAATATATTGTTATAGCCGAATAGGCAAAAGTGATAAACCAAATCTTGAATGATTCATAGAATACTCATAAAATTCTACTATTGAAGTTTGATCCATTATATGGAAAGGAAGGTTGAAAACTCTATGAAGCTGAAATGGGCTAAGAAATAGGGTTAACCTTAGAACTAAAAGGATTGTCAAAAGGTAATAGAAGATCGAAAGATCAATGAGAAAACTTTGTTGATACAATGCTTATGAAGCGGTATCATTATGTTCAAATTTGACAGGTGTTCAAGAGCAATGTTATGCTCAAGATGGACAAGTGGTCAAGAGAATTACTTTATGGTTAAAGAAAATGAATATGTAAGTGATGGAAAAACTTGTCCGTTGAGTTATTTGTAGGTGTAAATACCAAAGAGAAGTATGGGACCCATGGTGTAGTGTACAATACACCAACATTCCTTATCTATTTGGATTACACTAAGGATAAATTCATTAGCCAATAAGAACGTGTTTTCTAGTCACTATGATATAGGTGTCATGTAGGATACAATTACTATTGTACTTGAGATGTACATATGAGGTATTGAGATTACCATACATAAGCTCTATGAGAGAAAGAATGCACGAAGCACACAAGTTTCCCTATGCATTAATGAGGACACTGAAGGCACGGTCTATGAAGGACAAGATTTCAAGGAGTGATGCTACATAAGAAGAATGTTTTATGATTCTTACATATTTTGAAAATAGTAAGTAAAATTTTTATTTGTCTTTGTCTATATGTTAAAGTATTTTAAATCATTAGGGACGATGATTCACAAGGGGGGAAGTATGTCACAACCTGGCTTGTTATTGATTTACTTTTACCATTAGGGTAAATAGGATGGTAAACGCAATCATGATTTTGATAAAAGAATGGAATATTGAAATAGGTATTATGTGAAAGTGTTGATAAATGCTTTGAAAGAGTAATTATGTTTACATTGATGATGAACATGTATCTCTAGATGAATATGTTAAAGTTTATAATGCATATGGATTTATTATGAACGTCTAACTACCATTGCAAAAGCATTGAGCTGGTTGCAAGGACATGTTTATTCCTCCAGGTGGAGGGGAAGTATCACTCAAGAGAAGACCTTCGTCGGGTAACCAATAACATAGCCTATTTGAGCTTACACACACTCACAGTAGAATGGTTGAGTCTAGACATAGTGTTGGGAATTGGAAAGTCATCCTTAGCATGATGTGTTTGCATTAGTAAGGGACTTAATTACTATTGATTGCATTCTTGGATGATGTTTATATGTTGTAACTTATGAGTTCCTCCTTATATTACTATGCTTGATTGTATGATTGAATGAGTATTTGGGATCTATGCATATATGCATATATATACATATGTTGACATAAGCATACATTGGATATAATGGGATTTCCATATGAGTATGATAACATATGTATCGATATGCATATATGTGTATAAATATGTTATGACAAATATAGTCGCATTGTCATAATCATTTTAGATATCGAATGGATTATTTGACTATTAAATTGCTATAGAAAATATATATATCATGTATATATATGCACGTGTAAGCATTAATTCTTATTAGAGAAGTATATATATAATATATACATGTGTATATATACACATGACTCATGAGTTATTATTGTGAATATATCAATTAGTCGTAATCGTTTGATTATCAAATGGATTATTGCTTTATTGATTTGAACGATATGAATATATATGTGATTGGATATATGTATATATATGCATATACACACATGAGCATTAATGCTTATATAGAGGAGTGTGTGTATATATATGTATATAATATATTATTATTATTATATGAATATTAAATTGTTCATATTCATTTGTATATCGGGTATATACATACTTGATTAACAAGTGATATATATATATATATATATATATATATACGTGTATGTGTGTGTGATGAAACGTTATCGTTAACTATCGGCATATAAATATTTATGTATATGTACATATATAAATATATATTTATATATCTATATAGTGAATTGGAGACCGAATAATATATATTTGAAGGTCGATTAATATATATAATCATGGGTTGATTTGTATATAATAAATGCAAAGCTTTCAAGGCCGATTAGTTCATATATGAACATTGAATAAAGGTTGATTCTAAGCAAATGCATAGCACTGCAATTAAGTCGATATGGCATGCAAACCTTATTCAA
Organism: Sequoiadendron giganteum; assembly: GCA_007115665.2. Classification (NCBI taxonomy): domain Eukaryota; kingdom Viridiplantae; phylum Streptophyta; class Pinopsida; order Cupressales; family Cupressaceae; genus Sequoiadendron; species Sequoiadendron giganteum. The sequence continues at coordinate 359,413,868 of CM021104.1, forward strand.
TACTATGGTTGGCATCTTTGAATTAGTAAACAGTAATTTACTTAACACGGGATGCTTTATCATAAAGCGATGAAGTAATTACCAAACAACAAATGAAGTGAACACATGAGAATAGGAAGTGATGACAACAAGGAAAATAATTGGTCAAAGTACATTTATGCACCAAAACAATACATCATTCCTCTGTTTGCTGCAAAAGTTAGACTTAGTCGACCTTGCGCAAGTGTTGCATTTTGAATGTAGACTATTTCAATGAGTAAATCTGTGCCAAACAATAGGGAGAATGGTTGCATACTTGGTGCCAAAATATGAAGTTCTATTTCCTGTAGAAGTCCATTTTGGAAACAATTTAATTTTCATCATTTGATCATGTGCAAATTGAACTAGTCTTTTGTTGTTGTCAACCATAAAGTTTGATTTGTGGCATTATTTGTTGAGTATGTGTTTAGTTTTCTCTCACCTTTTAGCTGGGAATAATGAGTTGACTTGCATGGAGAGTGTTGTCAGTTTATGTGCTTTTTCTGTAGGCTATGAAATCTCCTTTTTACTGTATAAATAGATAGGATTATAATCTCATTTGGGATGCACTATTCTACATTATTTTGCAATTGCATTTTGTTGTATTCTGTGAGAGCCTTGATTATTTGTGAGAAGTTGTATTTTGTGAATTTAATTTATGAGAGCATATCATCAACTTCTAAGAGAATTCAAAGTGAAGTATTGCCTTGAGAGACCTAAGTGAATCTAGGAAGCTGCTACTGGAAGGTTGTGCATCAAGTCAGTCAACTGGTTAAGCATATTACAGGCATAGGGATCTCATCTTCTATTATTTGTCTTTTATTATGAAAGAATGAGCTTGTGAGCTTGATTGATTTGATTGGAATTGCTTGAGAATGCTTGCAATAGTGAGTCATAATATTTTCTTATGAAAAGGAATAGAATTTGTTTTATGCTTTTTCTATGGAAATGATTATATATACTCCATAATAGGAGTGCTTGTTTACCATTGGTATTATATACCAAGAATGATGAAATAGGATTAGCTTAAAGAAAGTGTCTTATTACTCCTATTTTCTCTATACAGGAAGAAGCTATTGATGATCTATACATAGATAGTTTAGACTACGCGTATAGTGTGAGAAATATCAATGTCATGAAGGGACTTGACACTATTATCTAATTATGATAGAAAAACCTTGGGGATGATAAGGTTTAGTTATATAGCCATAGATATGGTATGAAAGATATGATGTGACGTTATGCAAATCACATTAAATATCTTTACTTGAATGATCACTTGATCATACTATACTCTTGAATGGAACCCTAAGTTCAGGATAACCCATTTGGGACGAGAATTCATTTGATTAAGAGTGAAACCTAACATTAAGATTTATGTATTGGGTTGGGAAATGTACTTGACTACTCATTGATACCTATAGGTTGGGAATAACTTACTTGGTTGGGTTGTATATTTGGTCTTGATTGGAACATATAGCGTTAGATTAACCTATGTAATCAAACTAGTCATTGGTTGATGACTATATCCTAAGATTAGGGTATATTGAGGTTGAAACTCACCTAAGTGATTAAGTAAATCACTAGAGATTATGAGATACTATATGTAAGGAGACATAGTTGGGTTTACCTATTGAGTTAGAGTTATTACTTGGGTAGTTGCTTTATACTCTTGTTATGAAGTCATAATTTTGACAAGATTCTACTCTTGAATGATCATTTTTACTAAGGAGATTACACTCTCGAATGGATTCATCTATTGATATGATTATTCTTCAATTGAGGCCATTCATTGATGTGATAATACTCTTGGTGAGAATCACTTATTGATGTGATATATTATTGAAGGGAGTCAACTATATATGAATATTTAATATATGATAATGATGAGGCTTATGTAGCCATACTCTAGATTATAAAGTTATACTTGGGACTAGATTGTATTTTGAAGTGAATAGCTTGTTTATGTAAAGTTATTGTGTTAACTAGTAAAGCTCATATGATATACCTGGGATAGGTATATCCATTGAAAGGGTAACTTGTGCTTAGGCTTAATTGGTAGAGATACCATAGTCTTTTGGGAAAAGGGAGATAGTTATGTCTAGGGTTAAATATTACCCATTGGAGGAAATTACCTAAGCATAGTATATGAATGCTCATCTAGGTCATATTTCACTTTGTTCATAGTCTCTTTAGTGTTTCCTACCTATTTTCTTGTTAACATTGCTATCTAGTTTTGCTTATTCTCTTGTTGTTTGTTAGTCTTAATCCCATTGTTAGGTAATTAAATTTATTGAAATAATAATGAATACAAATAAAGCATCACATGATGTAAATTTGATGCCCAAAGATCGAACCAAAAACCCAAAAAATAACAATGCCACCCCAAAAAGGGCCAAGCACTCAAGAAGCTAGACAAAAGAACATTACTCAACCATGTTTTCCATAATAAATCTATCCAAATTATAGGAATAGTCCTAGGATAAATGATCCCAATCATCAACCTGCCATTCCCTAAGATTCTTAGAAGCCCATTTAGCCAAACAATCAGCCACCCTGTTCCACTCCAATGGAATATGAATAAAGGAGACACAATCTAATATTGAACTCAATCTAAGAATCTACCTAGCAATCGAGGAATGATGCCAATTGAATCCATCCAACATATTAATTAAAATATGGGAATCTGACTCACAAATAATCTTACGCCAACCAAAAACATAGGCTCTTTCTAAAACATTTAGAATAGCTAGTCCTTTCATGAAGCTACTACTTTGTGGCCCCTTATAGATGGTGTAGTGTAGAAAAATGTATGATCCCTTTACATTTTCTCACTTGTTTGGGCCCTCCCGATTAAAATAAACTTAATAATGCCTTAATTTAGTGTTGTAAAATGTATCTCTTTACATTTTCATACTTATTTGGGCCCTCTTAATTAAAATGGACTTAATTGTGCCTTATTTTGGTGTTGTAAAGTGTATCCCTTTACACTTTCACACTTATTTAGGGTTCCCTTAATTAATTGAGCTTAATTTTCCTTAATTGGCCCCTTTATTCATTTTCCAAGCGTATTTAATTACATTTTTTGAAGGGGAAATTTGACATTAATTAATGCCAATACATTACACTTCACCTTGAGCAATGTGTGTCCTAGGTTAAGGGACCTGGGACCCATTGGCCCATGGGTGAATGGGTCCTCCCTAAGACATTGAACCCATTTTTAAATGTTTTGGCAGTATTTTTATCATCCTAAATTTAAATTTCAAAGGTCAATTTGTAATATTTGAATTTCAAGAAATTAAGGATAAATGTCTATAAATACAAGGTTATTTTATTAAATTAACATTAGATTTCAACAACAAATATTGTTGTCAAGAGAATTCAAGGGCATATTTCTTCATCATTTATTGCAACATTCAAGTCAAAGATTCAAGTTTCAAGATCCACATCCGTTGAAGCCATTTCATGCAAGATCAACTTCAAGATTTTAGTCCTTCAAAGGTTCATTCAAGGGTTTGGTGAGTTGTGACATTGATTTATTCATTTATCATTCCTTTCATGCTACTTTATTTCATTTCAAGGTTTAATTACCAAAATGGGGTTTGACCAAGGAAAACCCCCATTCACCCAAAAACAAACATTTTTCCCCTCTCTTCATGTGTTTCAGATTTGCAGGTTGAAGGAAAGTTGAAGATCTCAAAGTTGCAAAAATGTAAAATTGCATTTGTTGTCACCTTCGTTGTCATCTCATGGAAACTTAGATCCCAAATTTATTTTTGATTGTCCAACTATGAAACTCGAGAATCTGGAAGTGCAAACATAGGAGCAGAGGACCCAAAAACCAATTTTGGAAATCCCTACACCCATTTGCCATAAGGCGAATGAGTCCTCAAGTAGCTTCTGAAAACATAGTTTTGTGAGAGGTACACAACATTTATCTCTTTCATATTTTCCAAAAAATTTGTTGGTTCCTTTAGTTTTATGTTTAATCTACTAAATCCAAGTGATAGATCATATTTTGGAGTTGATTTTCTATTTTTAATCTTCCCCCCAAAGTGTTGTTTGACCTAGACCCTGTCCTAACACATAAAGGGAAATTGTATGATTCCTCAAAGAATTCACTCACCTAAGGGTTGAAAGTGGATTTTAACTTGAGGGATCTCATTTCTTGAATGAAATAGAAGAATAGTTAGGTTCATTCACCCCAGTTTTCCCTTTGTATTTATAGTAAGTTTGGTGAAATTCCAAATTTAGTGTAAAACCCTATGTGTTTGAACCCTACCCCATTTTTCTATGTTTCAAATGGAGAAGAATAAAATGACATTACCAAAATTGTCTCTTCTAGCTCCTCCAATCCCTACATGCCCAACATTTCCCTGAGAGGAACCATTAGTATTAATCTTTAATATACTAGTTGGAGGATGAGACCATCGACCATCCCTTTGGGTTTTATTCTTGGAATTGTGACTTCTCCTAACATTAGAGTACCCCTATTCAATGCCCTATAAACCCAACCTCTGAACAATTTCATTATCCTTTTTCTCCAAGGGGAGAGACACTTCACACCTAGCATTCATAGTATGTTGAACCATACCAATAATCCATTGCCACAACTATTGAACTATCATATTTTGTCCCCTTCAATTTCTTTCAAACCAAATATGCTAAAGAATAAAGGAGGGACCTATATACCACACAATCTGAAGAAAGGAATCCTATGTTGGAGGCCTTCCAAAACTTATCCAAAAGTCCACCAAAGAATAAGCATGAGCACAAGCCTGCCTCCAAATACCCCACCATAAATGCCAGATATCCCTAGAGAAGGAATATTGAAAAATAAATGGGAAGAATATTCTTCACTATTGTCGCACATGACACATATAGAAGGGCCCTAAAAATCATGTTTTCAAAGGTTATCCCAAGTAAGGCAGCTATTCCAAGATAAAATCCATAAAAAATAGTTACATTTAGGCTAGGAGAATTTATTCCAAACATTTTTCCACCATGTGACCTACACCCCTCCATATTTTTGAAGGTACAACTCTTGATATTCATAGGCCACCGAATAAACCCCCTCGGGATCTAGACTCTAGGCCAAGATATCCTTCTCCTTGATTGAACTACAAACTTTTTCATCCAAAATCCTTCTTAATTCGACGTGATCCTTATTTGAACCACCAATTGGTCACTCTGTAGATTCCTTCCATCTAGTGACTTCCACATTCCCCAAGTTTTGGTTGTGTTTGAAGTCTGTAACTCAAGACCAACTAGCCTCTATGAAACGATGACAAAGGTAATGCAGAAGAGGGTACATAGTCATGATTGGAGGTAAACTATCCCAAGGATCATTCCAAAAAATAATTTCAGACCCTCTATTATAGATCTAGAACAAGCCTTGCTTGATCAAATTGGCTCCCTTTTTTAGAGCATCCCAAATGATAGATCCCTTTCCCATCAAAAAAACATGAGGAACCTCTTCTTTCACCACCCCCAAAAAGTACTTTGTGGATATAATCCTAGCCCAAACTCGGTCCTGATTAATACACCACCTCCAATAAAGCTTGGCAGCCAAAGCCTAACCAACAAGACTAGCTTGTCTCAATTTGATCCCCCATCCTGTTTTGGTTTGTAAATAGTCTCCCACTTAACCAAACTTCATTTTAAAGAATCCAAATTACCAACCCATAAGAATTGTCTTGCAAGAGTATCCATTTCCTTAATAAAATTATGAGGAGCCACCTGAATCATACACTTATAGTTAGGAAGGACTTGAATCACATATTTTAAAAGCAGACCCTCCCAAAAAAAGATAGTCATTTGTGAGTCCAATGACTAACATGTGTCAAAAACTTATCTAGAATACTTTTCTAGGTTCCCCTAGGAGGTTTTCCAATAGAGAGGGGAACACTAAGATAGATCATAGGAAGATGCCTAATCCAGAATTTGACAATACAAGAAATTTGTTGTTGAATGAGTAAGGGAGTATTAAAAAATAATGGAGAATTTGCCTTCATTAATCTGTTGACCTGAAGCCATAAGATATATATCCAGAAGTCGACGAAAGTTAGTAGCTTCTTGAACCTTAGCCACACCCATCAGAGTAGTGTAATCAACAAACTATAAATGAGTCTATGGAGGCAAGCCATTGTCCCAACTCCACCCTTGGATAAGTCCATGAGAAATATGGTTTTTAATGATTCTCCCCAAACCTTCATCCAAAAGGATAAACAAATATGACAACAAATGATCTCCTTGCCGAAGACCTCTAGAGGCCCCAAACAAGGAAGAGGGTTTTGTTACAAGTATGTATAGTTGGTGTTGTCATTGGTTTCAACTGTATGAGAAAGATTTTTTTGAAAGGATGAGCACTCCTTGGTGAGTTGGAGTTGGTATTGTCCCTGATGATGCTTTGATTAGTTGCATTATGTTGTCAGTAGTAAGCTACTGGTGTCAACCTCCAGTGTTTCTTTGATAAGCTTATGTTTATGAATGTATGGTTGAGTTGTTATGTTGTAGTAGGTTTAGAGGTGGTGAGGAAGTATTGAAGATTTTGATGGTATGCTTCTGGTGCTTCGTTTCCAAGTGATTTTGAGAAAATTGAATAAAAAGAGGAAATAGTGTGTTGCAATGTGTTTTGTGTTGTAGAGAAGTGTTTCAGCTTTGCTTCATAGTTATTTTGGGTTGAAGATTTGCTTGCGTGGTTCGGATATGTTGATTAGAGATATTCAAAGGTGTTGCATTCAAAAAAAAATTTGTGTTGGATCGTTGCGTAGAGGAAGTTGTGTTCACCAGTGTGTGAACTATATTTTGTAGAGGTGTTTGGGTGAAATGGTTTTGCTCCACATTTCTTTGTAGAGTGGTTTCAAGTCTTGTAGATCTGGAAGATTTTTGATAATGTGTGTATCTTTCTTCATATGGATTTGTTCGTGGCTTGGTGCTTTGGAAGTCAATTTCTTGAGTTACAGTATATGACAGCTATTTGAGTGTACCGGGTGTGTACATTCTTCAAGTGAAAGTTATTGTGAAGAAATTTTATGGTTTCAATGTGTTTGTGGAATATTGTAGATCGTGTTCAAGTGTTATGTGGTGTATGTGAGTCATCTTTTGATTTGAGGAAGCATGTACTTAAGTGTTAATGGTGTTAACATAGGTTCGACCAACCTTGGGTGTTTACATTACTTGCGAATTTTCTTTGATGTTTGTGGAAGCATGGCATGGCATGACATGGTGTGTATGAGTGGATTTAGGTCCTAGATAAGGTTTTTTGTGGTCCACCTGCATTCCTTTCCATCACGGGAATGTTTTGGTGCTGACCTAACTTGAATTTGCACGATTGAGGTGCATAGCCGACCTTGGAGAATGTTTTCAAGGTTAAAGATGATATAAATATGAGTTGGGTTGTTGAGGGATGATAATATAGATGAGTATGATCTGATATGTGAATTGTAGAGTTGTAGGGTGCAAATTTGAGAAGTGTAGTTCGAGCCTTCATGTGTTAGATTACTGAATGCGGTGAGAAGAAGGTGTCTATAATTCTTCAAAAAGACTGTGAAGGTGTTGGTGATGTTATGGTGGACTTTTCTATTGCATTGAGATGGATTTATCATTGTAACGTTCTTCGCTATATTCTCTTCTATTTTGGAATTAAGCCTTTGGGAGTGAGCATTGGGTAGTGAGCCCTATTGTGTTTGGTGTTGATGTTACTTTATATTGTGAGTTAATCCTCACCGTGGTTTTTCCCATCTTGGGGTTTCCAAGTAAATCCAATGTTCCTTTGTGCATGGTGTTGATTTGGTTCTATTTCTATTATTTTCTTTCATGATAAATCATTCTAACAGATTAAGGGTTAATTGGATTAATGTGGATTTGAATGTTTGTGAGGGTTTTGAAGTTTTAAGGTAAAAATGATTCACCCCCTCTCATTTGTCTTGTACATTCAATAGTTTCTCATTTGAAAAGCACCAAAAAAGAAGTGGAAGTAACACAACTCATCACCCAAGTAACCCAATCTTCAACAAAACCAAAAGCATAGAGCACTTTTAGAAGGAATGACCATTTGAACTTGCCATAAGCTTTTTCCATGTCAAGCTTAGTAAACATTACTTTCTCCTTTGAAGTTGACATGGAATGTATGGTCTCAACAATAATGATCACTCCATCTAGAATTTTCCTATCAACCACAAAGCCTCCCCACTCCTCAAAGATGAGCCTGTTGATCCACAAATCGAGCCTCTATGAAGTTAGCTTGGATAGAATCTTATAGACCACATTACACAAAGTAATAGGTATGAATTTTTTTGTCATATTATCCCCTTCACATTTGGGAATAAGAGGAAGAAACTTAGAGTTCATAGCTCTCAACATCTATTTGTTCTGCTAGGATTCAAGACCCACCTCTAGAAGATCTAATTTGATAATTTCCAAGAATTCTCGAAAGAATTTTATAGGAAACCCATCAAGACCTGGTGCTTTCCCTTTCTTCATCTAAAAACAACTCCCTCCAATTGATCTAGAGATATGGGTCTCATAATACTTTCATTCATTTCCAAAGACACAAAGGGAGGGATATAAGCCAAAATGTGGTTTTCTTCTTCAATTTCCTGAGGAGAATCCTTCATGAATAGAGTTGCATAATACTACAAAGCCTATCTATAAATCTCCATGAAGAAACTCACTTAATCTCCCCTAGAAGACACAAGAGAATAAATTGAATTCCCATGCCTACAAGCCTTGACAAAATTAAAGAATAAGGTTGTGTTTCTATCACCTTCCTAAAGCCACTCTACCTGAGTCTTCTACTTCCAATAGATCTCCTCTCATAATTCCCATTCCTCCAGATACTTCAAGGAAATTGATTCCTGTAGACACATAAAACTAACCTAGGCTTGCAAGCTCCATTTCTAATCATTTTCTTCCTAACATACTTGACTCACTTTCAACTATTAATTAAGTAATTCATAATTATTTAATTAATTCATATCTTTTCATTCTTCATGATTATTAAATAAATAAATAATTTATTCATTTAATGCGTCACTAATAGTCTAATGTCTTCCTATAATCAAATAAATTTCTTAATTTATTTAATTATTCCTGCCCTTTATGTCTTTCTAATTATTAAATAAATAACTTTATTTATTTATTTAATTACATCACTAATTAAGTCCTCCTTCCCTTAAAATTAAATAAATTCTTATTTATTTATCTAATCCACCTTCCACTATAATTAAATAATTATGTTTAATTATCTAATTATTCATTAACCTTTTCTCTTCTAAATTAAATAAATTTCATTTATTTAATTTGATCCACTTCCCTAATTTTGAATTAAATCTTTATATTTAATTTAAAAGGTTCCATTTTGTCACATTCCTCTAAATTAAATAATATCTTTATTATTTAACCCTCTCACCAAAATTAAATAATTCTTATTATTTAATTTCTTCTAAATCTTATTTATTTAAAATAAGTCCCAACACCTAAATTAAATAAATTTATTTATTTAATCTCTCCTATTTTATTGTGCTCATTTTAAATAAATATTTATTTATTTAAAATAAGTCCCCTTTTTAATTCCCTCTTTTAGTAAATAATTTAAATTAAATTATTTACTGTCACATGACCCCACCCTTTTTGAATTAAAATAGTTTTTAATTTAAAAAGTCAACATCCCCTCTTAAATCAAATAATTTTAAATTATTATTTGATTCCCCAATGACTCCGTTTTTCGTGCCCAAGGAATCTCTTGTCACATGCATTGTCAGCCATTGATTTGATTTTCTAAAAGGCAATCTTGACCCTTCATTTCAAATTCGACCTAATGTTGCCCTAACCCTAATTGTGGGTTGTTATATGGAATCTCGTCCATTGATTCTAGGGCATCTCTAACTTTCAATCTTGGCCATTCACACAAAATTGCCTCTTCTATAAAAGAGCAATTTTGGTCACATCTTGCATCTCTCTTACATCTCTGGTCCTTTGCATTTTTAGAATTGTTTGCATTCCATAGCATTATTATTCTCATTTAGCATAGCATAGTTTAGATTTCATTTGATATTTAGAAATGTTAGATGCTTACTAATTGCATTAGGGCATCGTATAGCATATAGTTTATCAAATCCTTCAATGTTTGCTTAGGGCTTGTCATTTCTATTGACTTGCTCTTTGTAAATCTGAGGGCAAGTTATTTATTTCAGCAAATTTAGAAGGTGTAATGGAGGTTAGTCATGGAGGATGAAGACAACCTTTGAGGTTGTTCATCTATTCCAATGCACTCCATTACCATACTTTGGGTTTTTATGTTTTGCATATTACATTGCTAACCATAGAAATTATTTACTGTCACATGACCCCACCCTTTTTGAATTAAAATAGTTTTTAATTTAAAAAGTCAACATCCCCTCTTAAATCAAATAATTTTAAATTATTATTTGATTCCCCAATGACTCCGTTTTTCGTGCCCAAGGAATCTCTTGTCACATGCATTGTCAGCCATTGATTTGATTTTCTAAAAGGCAATCTTGACCCTTCATTTCAAATTCGACCTAATGTTGCCCTAACCCTAATTGTGGGTTGTTATATGGAATCTCGTCCATTGATTCTAGGGCATCTCTAACTTTCAATCTTGGCCATTCACACAAAATTGCCTCTTCTATAAAAGAGCAATTTTGGTCACATCTTGCATCTCTTACATCTCTAGTCCTTTGCATTTTTAGAATTGTTTGCATTTCATAGCATTATTATTCTCATTTAGCATAGCATAGTTTAGATTTCATTTGATATTTAGAAATGTTAGATGCTTACTAATTGCATTAGGGCATGGTATAGCATATAGTTTATCAAATCCTTCAATGTTTGCTTAGGGCTTGTCATTTCTATTGATTTGCTCTTTGTAAATCTGAGGGCAAGTTATTTATTTCAGCAAATTTAGAAGGTGTAATGGAGGTTAGTCATGGAGGATGAAGACAACCTTTGAGGTTGTTCATCTATTCCAATGCACTCCATTACCATACTTTGGGTTTTTATGTTCTGCATATTACATTGCTAACCATAGAAATTTCCCTTTGTTACATTGGTGAACCTGACCTATTTTGACATATTTTGAAGAATTTTAGAGTTGGATCTTTCTTGTTGCAGGTGTTTTTGGCTTTTTGTTGCAGGTTTTAGCACCATTTTGTAGGTTTTCAAAGATTCAACCATATCTTTCAAACGGCTGCATATTTTCAGACAAATTTTTTTTTTCAGGTTGCAGACATTATCAAGAGCCTCCCTTCCAAAAACCAGATTTTTTCAATCTGTTTTCAATTTTTAATAATTTTTTTGTTTATTTTCATGAAAAATCAATTGTGAGAGCATATTAGTGAATTTTTCAGATTTCTTTATATTTTCGGAAAGCTCATTTAATTTCAATAGGGGTCTGTTTTTTATATTTTTAATTTTCCTGCAAAATAATTTGACAAAAAACAGATCTTTAAAAATTAGGGTTTTGCAAAGATTGACTTATATCTCACACAATTTTGCAGATCTGTTCACAAATTTTTTTTTGCAGGTTTGGAATGATGTCAGGCACCTGAAGTAAAAAAATAAAAAATTTTGAAGCTGTTTTCAATTTTTAATAATTTTTTTATGATTTTTCATAAAAAATTAATTTTGGATGCAAAACAGTGAATTATTCAAGTTTCTTTACATTTCTGGAAAGCTCTTTGAATTTCAGTAAAGGTCTATTTTCTGTGTTTTTAATTTTAATGTAAAATGTAGTTCCAAAAATCAGATTTACTTTGACTAGCTAACCCTAGTGATCAATAATAGAAGTATCCTCTCCCCTTGCACACTTGTGTGATCCTGGGTGTAAGAGAAACTGTTATTGACTCTAGGAATTGGGCATGCACTAAGTCAAATAGGGTTAGGGCAACACTTTTTCTCTGTTTAGTAGCTTCAAGATTTTGGGTTACTAATTTTTTGTTTGCAGCTTGTGGCAAGGAGTCTAACATTTTTCTTGTTTATTTCACAAATCTTAGACAAATTTGCATTTTACATTCATGGGTTAAAATGAACATGCATGCATACTCATTGGGCTAAAAAGAACACAACTTGCATTACAACTCATTGGTTTAAAATGAATTTGCATTTTCATAGCATTGGGTTAAAATGAACTCTTAGTTAGCTCACACTACAAACAGTTAAAATGAACCCCATGTTTTGACAAATACTACAAACGGTTAAAATGAACTCCATGTTTTTTTTGTGTTTGTCAACACATTTTGATTTGGGCTTAAAATGAACACCATGCGAGTGTGAGTTAGGATATTCATGTTTTCACTTCTTGTTTTTAAACAAGGATCGATTGAACTATGAATATTCTAATTTGCTTTTGTTGAACTTTAGAAAATTGGGCCTGCTTTGGTGGGAAAAAGTACTCACCCCAAAGCGACTCAAACCGGCAACGAAGCTTTTTAGCCAAGCTACTTCCGACCGGTATATAAATGTGAATCTTAAGGGAAAGCCTAAGATTACGAGTGCAGATATGTTATACGGACCAAGTAGTACTCCCCAAAACCCTGTTGAGCTTAACCTCTTCAGGCTGGAGTGCCTCCATAATGGAGCTTAATCTTGGCCCCATGTATAACCACTCGAACGGATGTCCGAATTAAATCCCTTGTTTTAGCAAGCCAAAAACCTTCTATTCTTTGGTACAACAACGGTCGTTGTGATGACACCCGCACCTGCGCAGTTCTTAGTAGAGATGATCAATCTGCCATGGGAGTTTCATGGAGGTTGGAAGCTTGGTTGCCCTGAGAAGTGAGTGCACTGTAAGGGGGAGCCTGTGGGGCCAAGCTTCTGAATTCATCCGCTAAGGATATGCGGTTAGTGGGATCCAAAAGAATACTGTCCTTACAGCCATAAGATTTTGTAAAATGACTTCTATGTGGTTGATTTTCATCATTTTTACAACACCATGTATTTGCCAACTGTTTTGAGACAAATAAAACATCAAACTTGCAACAATCTGAAACAACTTTGCCAACTGAAACAAATCTTTGCAGATTTCATCAAGTCCTTCTTTTTTGTTTCTATCAAACTAGACATTGATTTGCTCAACTTCCTTCATCATGACATTATAGATGGCATTCTTAGGATCACCATAGGTTTCCATTTGCATTTGACTAGTTGCATTATTAAGTTTTACCATCTCCTTAGACACTCACTTTGCAGATTTTAGGAATACACTCCTTACCATCCATTGTCAAGACTTTGTCTTCAAAAGTAGGTTATCATTGGACCCAATCACCCTTAGTCATTTAGTCAAAACTTTTGTGAATTGTTTCCCACTCAACAGTCTAGTGTGGAAACTTCAATTTGTCCTCTTTTAGTCCTATTATGGTTCATTGATTTTCCAAACCTGAAACATTGCAAGCACTTTGTTTGGTCAAGTAGTCATTTCCTTAGATTTCTCAATAGTGAGTGCATCTTAGGTTCCATTTAGTTTGCATATCATTAGTCTCCTCATTTTAGAGTCATACCATTTGCATCCACAAACCTTTCATCTCCCATTTGCATTTCATAACATTCCTCATTCTCAAAAAAAAAAAAAAAAACACAAAAACATAGTGTCATATTTAGGTCATTATCACTCATTATCCCTCATCATCCCAAAGTTGAGCAAAACTTTTTATGGTTGAAACTAGATTACAAAAAAAGAAAAGACTCATGGATTCTTTTGGTCAAGACCCCAATTTTACCGATTTCACCAATGACATGAATTTATTCCCTAACAACATGAACACTCTTGATAATGACATGGGAAATTCTACAATCAATCCTTTTGATGAGACATCTATTCCACACAACCAATTTGAGCAATTCATCTATAGAAACCAAAAAGGGGAAGTTTTACAAGCTGCTGCCCAAAACCCAGAAGTGGCCTCTTTTGTGGACGAATTAGTCCTACATGACTCATCCAGATATTTAGCCATGCTTCTTGACCAAGGAACTAGGTTACCACATGGATTTGACCTCAACACCATTAGATCAACATCCCCTAATCACCAATCACATAGTACTTCCATGGGAGCCTCTCTACAAAACACCATTAACACCATCAATACTACCTCCCTTGGTCATACTACTACCACAACCAATGCAGCCACCACAACCAATGCAGCTACCACAACCAACACAACATCCATTGGAGGATCATCTACCCAAAACAACACCACATCACAATTCATCCCCCAACAAACAACTACTACTCCTTCACAAACATTTGGATCAACAATGGGGGCAACCACCTCACCCATCTTTGGAACATCATTTAATTCCATGGGTACATCAACAAACTTGTTAGGAGGTCCCTCAAATACTATGGCAACTAATTCATCAAATCCTTTGGGGAGAAATAAACGAAGAATTACCATTCAAGGACCCCAACCTAATTATTCACAAGTTAATACCAACATTCCTTTGGGACAAAACACCAATCAAGGCCCAAATACCTCATTTGGTAAAGGCAATCAAGGCACCCAATCTTTTACTCCATTTGGACATCAAAATACTCAAAGTCAACAAGGCCCACAAATTCAATCCAACATGGCAGGATCTCAAATCCCCACATATGCTACACAAGTGCATACACAACAACATAATCCCCATCAATACACCCATTTTCAACAACCACACAATCAGAACACTCACTTTGCTCACCAACAACACATTCAAAACCAACACATCTCATCACAACAAGTGGGAAACCAAGCCATACCTCTCACAAACATGTGTGATGCTACCAACAACCCCATTGTGGAGGCACTCACACTACAACTTGCTGCTCTTCAAACACAAGTAGAGACCTTGCAACAATCCAACAAAAAGTCTTACATGTCACATGACTTGTGTCCATATCCATTTGACACCACCTTGTACATGCCACCTTTTCCTCATGGGTATGTAGTACCTCATTTCCCTAAGTACAAAGGCAAGACGAACCCCATTGAACACATAAGAGAGTTCACCACTAGTTGCATGGACATAGCTTATGAACAAACCTATCTCATGAGACTCTTTTCAAGAAGTCTCGCAGGGCATGCACTAGAATGGTTCTCACTATTGCCTAAGGGAATAAAAACATGGAATGAATTGGCAAACAAGTTTGTGGAGAACTATGCCTACAACATTGACACAGACATTGACATTGCCTCCTTATGTAGACTTACCCAAGAGGATGCGGGAGAGACTTTCATTCCATTTTTTCAAAGATGGAGAAACTTAGCAAGCAGGTGTCCTGTAGAAATACCTGAAAAGGAGAAAGTAACCATGTTTGTACAAACTCTCCTCGGACCACTAAGGTATGGATTACAGGTCCATTGTTGCACCACTTTTGTTGATCTTGTTGAAAAAGGTGTCCAACTTGAAAAAGCCTTGATCGCCAAAGGTGAGTTAAAATATGGTGGCAAAATCATCAACACCACTTCAAACAATAACCCAAGTAGCTCAAATGACAAAAACAAATATTGGGTTAAGAACAAGCATATCACCAACGATGGTGTAGTTGATGCAAAAACCGTTAATACAACTGGTCATGTACTCACAATCAAAGGAGTACAAAGTCAAAATGCACCTGTAACTACACCCACACCAACTGCAAATGTTGTCCAAAGCAATCCTACTCAAACCAATCAAAGACAACCACGCCAATCACGACAATTCCAAAAACGTACATACACCCCTTTGGGTGAACCTATTGCAGTTGTCTTAAAGAAACTTCTTCAAAACGGGGTCATAACATTGGAAGACCCTAAACCATATGACCCCGGTCAGTTCAAGCCAGCGTGGTGGGATGATAATGCATTTTGTGATTTCCACCGTGTCAAAGGGCACAAAACATCCTCTTGTCGTCAATTGCGAAATCTGGTGCAAGACCTCATTGAGAACCACACCATCGAGCTAGGTGGTCAATCCTTCACATCTAATGCGGATCACACTATACATAAAAACCCATTGCAGGATCATGGTAAAGCTTCCTCATCTGGCACAACGAATACCAATCATCAAGCCAACTGCATCCGTCCCGCCTACACTAATGGTCATCCTACCTACAATTATCCCGATGGTACCATTATTAACAATCTTCGTGCTGCTGATGAAGATGAATGTGTTAATACCATCACCATTAAAAAGGCCCCAGAATGCAATGTCACCACCCACAAAGGCAAAGTCACTATCCCAGGTCCTTCTGCACGTGAATCGAAAATCACCATACCTGGTCCATCTGCAAAACAGTCAACCCCTAAACCAGAGTTCAACCTTATTGAGCAATTGAATAAAACACCTGCTCAAATATCCATTCTCGAATTGCTCCGTATCTCACCCACACATAAGGCCATCCTGGATAAGGTCTTGCAAGAGTCATCCGTCCCAACCAACATTGATGTCAACCACTTTGAGACTATGGTCGGATACCTAAATTCACCTCATCACATCACCTTTTCGGATAGTGACTATTCCTCACCCAAACCATCTCATAATGATGCCCTTCATATTGAGGTTTTTGTCCACAAGCATAAGGTTAGACGAGTCCTAGTAGATGGCGGAGCAGGATTGAACATCTGCTCTCTAAAATTGGTTAAAGCTCTTGGTTTCTCTGATGCATGTGTAGATGCTAGCAAGAGCATCGTCATTAAGGCATATGATGATGAAGAACGCGCTTCTAAAGGCGTCATTACATTTCCACTCCGGGTGGGACCAGTTATCATAGACACAACATGCCAAGTCCTGGATCGTGATATACACTACAACATCTTACTTGGTCGACCTTGGATTCATGCTCTAAAGGCCATTCCATCCACATACCACCAATGCCTAAAATTCCCTTTTGATGGTACCGAGATCACTATCCCAGGAGATCCTGATCCGTTTCAATACTGCACAAATCTGCGAGCCACCGCTGAACATCAAGTACCCATCAATCAGGAGGCCTCCACTTCCACTTCATCCAAATATATTGACCCATCCACACTCACAAAATCATCCATTCCATTATCATCTACCACACCATCTTCATCGGCCTCTATACCAAGTAAAGATTTACAGATCGAGGACCTAGGCTGTGGAGAGTTCAAATTGAATATGACTTACTGTATTACCACAATACCAAAGCCACCCAAAGTCTATGGTAGACCATGTTTTGCAGTTGAGCCCAAAACCACTTTCAAGGTTCCACCGAAAAGTGTTTTTACACGATGGGGCGATATGGGTAATGAAGTCATTATTGACATAGATAACTGGATCTACAAAGACCCTATAGAGTTATCTCCACTACCATTACACCTTTATGGAAAAGGTTATGATATATGCAAGGCCCTAGGTTTCGACAGCAC
The DNA here is from genome assembly GCA_007115665.2 of Sequoiadendron giganteum. Classification (NCBI taxonomy): domain Eukaryota; kingdom Viridiplantae; phylum Streptophyta; class Pinopsida; order Cupressales; family Cupressaceae; genus Sequoiadendron; species Sequoiadendron giganteum. The sequence goes on from CM021104.1 coordinate 359,431,258, forward strand.
AAGCGGCCTTGGAAAGAACAACAATGGAAGACGGGAACCCATTATCATAAAGGCAAGACCAAGATACATAGGGCTAGGGTATGACCAAATCAAAATTGACGATCAACGTACCCTTGAACTTTCAAGTAAGGTTGTAATGGCTACAGAAAGTGTTGAGACATGCGAAGAATCCCTAACCGAAACAGACTCAAATGAATGGGAATGGGGATCTGACAAAACCATCAGTGACTATGACATTGATGAACTATTCTTAGAACCTGGCCAACCTTCCTTTGAAGAACGATTCCGCCAACAATATAACATTGCCCCTATTGACCGACATTCTAAAGACAAAAAATGGGTGAGCATTCCTTGGAATCCAGAGGAACACAAAGTGTCATCGGCAATACCTGAATCACCCCACCCCATTCCTGAGCCCACCCATGAGCCTAACCCATTTGAGCCCATTATCCATAATTATGAAATGCCTACCACTAGTCACGATGTTGATAATTTCATCCCATATTATGATTTTGAATTTGATTCATCTGACTCAGAGTATGGACCATCCATTGCATCAGACACAGAAGTGCAAATTGATAACTTTTCCTTTACACTTGAGGCATCAATTTGCACACTTTCCGCATCTTCCCCATCCTTTACCAACACCGACGATGGAATCTCCCTTGTTTACCCACAACTAATCGACTGGGACCAACAAGATCCACCAGTGATGGACATATTTCAGAATGACGAGGCAATTGCAGAATTCATGGGACTAAGAGAAGGTATTCCATGGGGGGATCACAAAACAGGGTTCGCCATTGATCTCGATTGTGCAGCTTACTTCGGGGAGACTGTGCAATCCTCCAGTCACAAAAATACAAAAAATAAAAAAGAAAAAGAAATGCCTTTAGGTGAAAACCGCAAGGCACCTTCTGGCAGAAAAATAGTAAAAACAAAGGACGCATCTGAAGGTGAAAACCTCTCTGAGGCGCCTAAGGATGGAGGATTGGACTTTCTCCCCGTAACACAGGAAAAATCGGCCATGCTCATTGAGGATACAATAGAAGTTAACATAGCTACACTAGAGAATCCCAAAATGATTCTCTTGGCCGCATCATTATCAGATGAAGAAAAACCTGAATTTAAACAATTCTTCACAGACAGGAAAGTTAACTTCGCATGGTCATATGCTGACATGCCAGGCCTTGATCCTGAACTAGTTTTGCATCATCTTCCTCTCATCTCAGGAATCAAGCCAGTGAAACAAAAGTTGCGCAAAATGCATCCACAGATTGCACTCTTGGTAAAAGCCGAACTAAAGAAATTACTAGATGCTGGGTTCATAAGGTCAATAGACTATGCTGATTGGATATCCAATATTGTTCCTGTTACAAAGCCAAATGGACAAATCCGTATCTGCACGGATTTCAGGGATCTGAACAAGGCTTGCCCAAAGGATGACTTCCCCCTACCAAACATAGACATGATCGTTGATCTCACAGCAGGATACGAGATGCTATCCCTCATGGATGGTTTCTCGGGATATAACCAAATTCGAATTGCCACAGAAGATCAACATAAAACGCGTTCACCTGCCCATGGGGAACGTACTGTTGGAACGTCATGCCTTTTGGCCTAAAAAATGCAGGCGCCACATACCAGAGGGCTATGACAACAATCTTCCATGACATGATGCATATCTTAATGGAAGATTATGTAGATGACCTATTGGCAAAATCTTTGACAAGGAAGGATCATCTCAAGGTCTTGGACAAAATTTTTAGACGGCTTGAAGATTACAAGGTTAGATTGAACCCAAAGAAATGTGTCTTTGGAGTCACTTCAGGTAAGCTGTTGGGATACATAGTTTCAAGACGAGGCATTGAGGTTGATCCAGAAAAAGTAAAAGCAATTCTAGATATGCCTCCCCCAAAAGGGATTAGTGAGTTGCGATCACTTCAGGGCAGATTACAGTCTATTCGCCGCTTCATTGCACAGTTGGCAGACAAGTGTCAACCATTCCAATATCTGCTACGTAAAAGCAATCCTTTTGTATGGACGGATAAATGCAACATAGCCTTTGACCAAATTAAAGAATATCTATTAACACCACCAGTGTTAATGCCGCCTATTGAGGGAAAACCGTTGATCCTTTATGTCTCTGCAACGACAAATGCATTAGGGGCATTATTGGCACAAAATGACCATGAAGAAAAAGAAAGAGCCATATACTACATCAGCCGCACACTGATTGGATATGAGCTCAACTACACAACCATTGAAAGGGCATGCCTTGCAGTTGTCTTTGCGGCGCAAAAACTAAGACACTATATGTTGAGCCATCAAACACATTTGATAGCAAAGATTGACCCATTAAAATATCTCCTGAGTCGTGCGGCATTGACAGGTCGCTTGGCGAAGTGGGTCATGATTTTAAGTGAGTATGACATACAGTATGTGGAGCGCAAGGCTATAAAAGGTCAAGTAATAGCCGATCAACTTGCAGACGCACCAATCCAGGCTACCCACCCTTTGGTAGTTGATTTTCCTGATGAGTCTATTTTTCACGTCGAACCTGCATTACCATGGAAACTATACTTTGATGGGTCCCACACTGGTCATGGCTCAGGAGCTGGCATATTATTTATTACACCACAAGGGGATTCAATTCCTAAATCATTTCGGATTGCTTTCCCTTGTACAAATAATATGGCAGAATACGAGGCATTGGTCACAGGTCTCAAGATAGCAATCAAATGGAAAATTCAGACATTGCTCGTATTCGGAGATTCTCAGTTGGTCATCAATCAAGTGAATGATGACTACGACACAAAAGATGAGAAGTTGCTGCCCTACAAGAGAATGGTGGATAGTTTCCTAATGTATTTCAAAATGATTGCATTTGAGCAAATCCCGAGAACACAAAATAAGGCGGCCGATGCAATGGCTACTATTGGATCTCTCCTAGATATCCCTAAGAATGTGTCACAATTTGAATTCTTAGTGGAACAACTGCTGATGCCTGCATATGATATTCCAGAGTCAGAAATGGTGTGCGAGATTGTTGGTCCCAGTTCGCCTTGGTATCAGGACATATACGACTATCTTAAAACCCAAACCCTTCCACCCAACTTGTCCAACAACCAACGAAAATCCTTTATCCGAAAAGCGGCTAGACATACCATCGTCAGTGATACCTTATACCGTCGTGGATTTGACAACACCCTTCTTCGCTGTCTTGACACTGATGAAGCCCAAATGACTTTACGAGAAGTACACGAGGGTATATGCGGATCTCATTCGAGTGGTCCAACCTTAGCTAGGAAAGTCACCAGACTTGGGTACTACTGGCCGACATTGGAAAAAGATGCTCTCCAGTTTGTCAGAACATGTCAGAAATGCCAGGTGCACAGTGATCTGATTCATGCACCTGCACAGGAATTGAGACCAATCACTTCTCCATGGCCCTTCGCACAATGGGGACTCGACCTCGTGGGTAAGATTCATCCATCCTCTTCAAATGGCCATAAATTCATAATCACCGCCACTGAGTATTTTACTAAGTGGATTGAAGCCGTCCCTCTCACTTACATCACCGGTAAGCAAATATCCAAGTTTATTTTGAATTACATCATCTGCCGGTATGGTGTTCCGCAATCCATCATCACAGATAATGGGAGTCCATTTAAAAATCAGGACGTTCGTGAACTCTATTCGCAATTCCACATCCAACATCATTTCTCCACCCCATATTACCCACAAGGTAACGGTCAAGCTGAGGCATCAAATAAAACAATTCTTCGCATTCTGAAGAAGACCGTCAATGACGCTGGCCGGGATTGGCACTTACAACTCAATCCTGCTTTATGGGCCTACCAAACCAGCATTCGCACACCCTCTAGAGCCACTCCATTTTCTCTTGTCTACGGATCTGAGGCCATATTGCCCATCGAGGTTGAAATTCCTTCTCTTCGGGTCTCTTTGAAAGGAATGATCGATGATGAAGAGTATAGACAGTCTCGCCTACATGAGCTAGAAATGTTACAAGAAAGACGACAAAATGCCTTAAATCATTTGCAGGCATATCAAAATCGTCTTTGCCGAAGTTATAACAAAAGAGTGATGGTAAGAAAGTTTGAAATCGGTGACTTAGTCCTAATGCAGAACCCAAGAAATCAGGCTGACCGTGAAAAGCTTGGAAAATTTGAGGCTAATTGGCTTGGTCCTTACATTATTACTGTCGCATTTGGTTCTAGAGCTTATCAGTTGGCCACACCTGATGGAGAACAGTTGACAGAACCTATCAACAGCTTACATTTGAGAAATTTCTACACATAGCATCAAAGAGCTTGGCTAAAAAACCCAAAATACAAAAAAATTAAAAAAAAATAGAAAAATCGTCCCTTGATGAAAACCTGGCAAACAGGCATCCTGGTGACACCAAAAAAGTTAAAAAATGGCAAAAATAGTAAAAAGAAATAAATTCATCCAATAGTGAAAACCTGGCAAACAGGCGCTTTGGATAAGTACCATGGTGAAAACTTGGCAAACAGGCGCCATGCGTAGTCGATCATTGCTTCGCCATCTACTGTCACTCAAATCGAACTTTACCCATTTGTCATAATCATAAAGGCCTGACACATTCACGACACGCACTCTAAGTCCTGTCAATTCCAACCATGGTTAAAATTTGGTTGACATCATTCCTTGCATATCCTTGCCTTTACGTTGCGTCTACCTATCTCCATATCATTAGACTCGGTTAATCCCTGCTCTGTCTGGGGGCAAGAACTTTATTATGTAATTGCAGTGGGTACTGCACAAGATCTTGCATTCTCAAAAGTCTTGAAAAAATCCTAAAAATATGAAAAAGTCCTGAAAAAATCCTAAAGATCTGAAAAAGTCCTGAAAAAATCCTAAAAATCTGAAAAAGTCCTGAAAAAAGACCTAAAAATCAAAAAGCGTCCTGAGAAAATACAAAAACATCCAAATCAATGTCAAAATTCCAAAAACAGAGTCAGAATCAATGCTTGTCCCGTCAATCTAGTCAGTTGCGTCAGTCAGTCTTTGTCCATGTCCGAACTACATTGTCTCTGCGCATTTGCTACGTAGGCAAGATTCATCTTTGAATCCCCGAGACATTAGGTCAGTCTTTCTAGGTTTGTCAAAATAAAATCATGATTCAAACTTTTGTCCTTTGGACAAGGTCATTGCTTGTGTCGAACTACGAGGTCTCTGAGTGCACGACGTAGGCAAGGCCATCAATCGATGAGCCCCCGAGGCCGCACTAGGTCAGTCCATTAGGGGTCATGGCACAACACTTTCACACACGTCAAACAATCTTCAAATCAAACAAATCGCCTATCAAATCTCAAGCGAACTTTCTATCAGCAATCAGTTTTATCAACTTTTTTTAGCATGTCAGCGAGAACATGTAATCAAATTCTATCAAGACATTTAACCTAGCAAACATTGGGCTTTTCTTCATATGTGTCCTCCTGAAGAGAAACTCTTGTCATTTCTTTATGCTTTTGGATGTGTCCTTCCTAAGCATTGCCCTACCCATTTTGCATTTTGATGGATTCTCCTCGGTATCAATGTCATTTAGGATGTGTCCTTCCTGAATTTGATATTGCTCGACAGTTGGCAACCTTGATCTTAAAACACTTGGCAAATACTTGGCACTTGTCTTTGGCCTTTTCATCATGTTACTAGTTTTTCAACGAGATCTCGACAACAGGATTTAGAGAAACAACGATGTCTCATGACGTTTGTCTTATCTTTTGACACTCATGTTACTAGTTTCTCAACAATGTCCTGACTATGAGATTTAGAAAAACAACGATGTCTCATGATGGTGGCATTATTTTTGTTCTTTTGACAATCATGTTGCTAGTTTCTCGAGGATGTCCTGGAAACAAGATTTAGAGAAGCAACAACATTTCATGGTTTGTCCTTGTCTTTTTCTACTTGCGGTTGGTTATGACAAAAGGATTGGGGCAATTGCGCTCTTAGTATGCATCATGATCATCCTTGTCTGTGACTGCTTGTCTTACGTGATGGTTCGACCTTGCACACCTTGATTTATGTGATATCATAGTGTTTGTCGGCCATCATGACATTTTCGCCCAATGATGATTAAAGAGCAACAAATATTAAAGTCCTATGGTAAACATTGAAGGATTTAATCTAGGAACTAACATGCATCTCATATAGGCATTGCATTCATATCATCATCCATATGTTTTTCACTAACATTTCTCTGTCTCTCCATATTCTATTCTTCTCATTCCATTTCGAGAGCACACTCGTATTCTCGAAACCCGTCTGTCCTCTCGAGGGGGCATACCGCAATCCTCCTCATCATTCTTCCTCATCTTATCTTGCACTGGGGCATATGTTTGACTTATTTTTCTTTGCCACAATGCGACAGGCTGCATTATGACAAAGAGGGGCAAATGTAGACACATAAAACTGACCTAGGCTTGCAAGCTCCATTTCTAATCATTTTCTTCGTAACATACTTGACTCACTTTCAACTATTAATTAAGTAATTCATAATTATTTAATTAATTCATATCTTTTCATTCTTCATGATTATTAAATAAATAAATTATTTATTTATTTAATGCATCACTAATAGTCTAATGTCTTCCTATAATCAAATAAATTTCTTGAATTTGTTTAATTGTCCTTATCCTTATCTCCCTATTATTCAAATTAAGTAATTTCATTTAATTTGTTTGATCCCACCCTGACATTTGAATTAAATCTTTATATTTAATTTAAAAGGTTCCATTTTGTCACATTCCTCTAAATTAAATAATATCTTTATTATTTAACCCTCTCACCAAAATTAAATAATTCTTATTAATTAATTTCTTCTAAATCTTATTTATTTAAAATAAGTCCCAACACCTAAATTAAATAAATTTATTTATTTAATCTCTCCTATTTTATTGTGCTCATTTTAAATAAATATTTATTTATTTAAAATAAGTCCCCTTTTTAATTCCCTCTTTTAGTAAATAATTTAAATTAAATTATTTACTGTCACATGACCCCACCCTTTTTGAATTAAAATAGTTTTTAATTTAAAAAGTCAACATCCCCTCTTAAATCAAATAATTTTAAATTATTATTTGATTCCCTAATGACTCCGTTTTTCGTGCCCAAGGAATCTCTTGTCACATGCATTGTCAGCCATTGATTTGATTTTCTAAAAGGCAATCTTGACCCTTCATTTCAAATTCGACCTAATGTTGCCCTAACCCTAATTGTGGGTTGTTATATGGAATCTCGTCCATTGATTCTAGGGCATCTCTAACTTTCAATCTTGGCCATTCACACAAAATTGCCTCTTCTATAAAAGAGCAATTTTGGTCACATCTTGCATCTCTTACATCTCTTGTCCTTTGCATTTTTAGAATTGTTTGCATTTCATAGCATTATTATTCTCATTTAGCATAGCATAGTTTAGATTTCATTTGATATTTAGAAATGTTAGATGCTTACTAATTGCATTAGGGCATAGTATAGCATATAGCTTATCAAATCCTTCAATGTTTGCTTAGGGCTTGTCATTTCTATTGACTTGCTCTTTGTAAATCTGAGGGCAAGTTATTTATTTCAACAAATTTAGAAGGTGTAATGGAGGTTAGTCATGGAGGATGAAGACAACCTTTGAGGTTGTTCATCTATTCCAATGCACTCCATTACCATACTTTGGGTTTTTATGTTCTGCATATTACATTGCTAACCATAGAAATTTCCCTTTGTTACAATTCCTTATTTAGAAGTTCTTCTGAAAGGCTAGAGTCTCTAGTCACTCAGCTAACAACATCCAAATGGGCCCAAGCTTTTGACTTAGCACAAAAGATATTACCAAAACATTGCCTTTTCCACCTCTTAAGATGTTGCTTTACAAAGTGCAATCGCTTGATGAAAGAATACATTGTTGTACCGTAAGCTGGTTTACCATAGCTCCACTAATTAGCCATTAGATCTTGAAGTTGGGGATCCCATAGCTACATAAGCTAAAACTTGAAGGAAGGGTTCTTGGGGACTCTTGCCAGTGAAGCTGGCAATTTAATTGGTCAATGATTTGAACGTCTCCAATATAATATCTTATAATTGGTCACCCAGTTGCTACTTATCTAGAAGCAAGAAACCAAAAACCTATCAAGTCTTTCTAAAAATGAGTTTGAACCACATCTCCTTTTATTCTAGGTACATAAGCTATTACTACCTCCTTTATATCCATAAGATTTAAGCACGATACATTATCTTTGAAAATATTATATGAAGGCTCTAACCTTTGCAGACCTCCCCTTTTTTTTCTTTCAAATTGATAATAGCATTAAAATCCCTAGCTAAAATCTAAGGGTAGAAAGAAACTACAAAATGAATATACCGAACAAGAGACCAAAGCTGAGATTTACCAAAAATTTCAGTCGGGGCGTAAACATTAGATAATAAGATAGTCTCACTTGTTTCAAAGCTAGAAGGAACTATGGAAATATAAAACCTGCTAGAGATACACCTGAGAGAGGAAATATTCATAGGATTCTAGAAGCAAGCTACTCCCCTAGGTTTTCCTTGAGCACTGATACACTGGCATTGACTTCTCCACCAAATTTCAGAAGCCAATTTACCCATATCCTCCATAGAAAACTTAGTCTCTTGAATGAATAAAATATCTGGCGAATGGACTCTCAACAAATCATGGATAACTTTTTGTCTAGGGCCACTATTCAAGCCCCTTACATTCCAAGAAATAATAATCATTTTTGAGGGTTAGAAAAGTGGGGGTCAATGGTTTTAATCGACCTTGACTCCACCAAAGTCTCACCCACTAATTTAATGTTAGGTAATTAGTTTTAAAAGGACATAATTTGCACTATTTTCCAAGATTGAACTACATTGCTTAATGATAATCTAAATAACCTTACCCATTGAAGTAGTTCTTCATTTTTTATTTTCTTTCAACGTAATGTGGGATGCGATCAAACTATGTTGGATGTAATACTGTGATCAATTTTTATGAAATATGGAAAATGAGAGGGAATCTCCAAATGATGTGGGCATGTAACACAATGAATCTCAATGTGATGTGTCAAATGTGATAAACCCATGCATAATGTGGGAATCTAATGTAATTAATCTCCATGCAATATGGTAAATACACCAAATCTCCATGTAATATGGTCATTTAATGTGATGAATCTAGAAATGATGTGGCAATATTAAACAAATATCTAAATGATTTAGGTGTGTAAAAACAAATGCCCATCTACATACAATGATGAATCACTATTTTCAATTTGAACTATAAAATTTTTTAAATCCAAGATATCCCCCCTACAATTGGTTGAACTTAAAAGATGTAAAGAATCAAAGGAGAGGAAAAATTATATGATAATGATAATGAAAAATAATAGTAATATTATCAAATTAGATATAAGAATGAAAGCACATATAATATCATATAGCATGTGAAATAATGCAATAAATTATAATTTTCTTTAGTGACAGGTAAAAAATGAATAATATTCATGTAAGAAAATCAAATTAGGGGGTGAGAAGATGCCTCTAATGTTGCCTCTAGTGGTAAGTCAACAATCATATCATATAATAAGTATAATGGGTAGAAAATAACACATGGTATATGAATCAAGTATGGGATAAATGATGCATGTATAAATAATAATCATCAATAGTAGTATCATAATAAACAACAAAATCTTAACATGTCTTATGCGTCAATTGCTCCTAAGTATATTTCTCATAAATATTATCTTGATAAGATAATCATGGTAATAAAAGCATAATAACAAAAAGGCATCTAAAAGGGTGTGATAACGTCGTGTATCCAAGCCAAAATATTCATTTCAATATGCAAGGACATTAGTTTATAGGGCAAACAATCTATTTGTGAATAATAATAAAAGGGTGCTCATTTACCATTATCCTTGTGAGAGAGCCTTCTAGAGTGATCATCATGGTGTACACCATAGAGACAATTTATTAGCTTGAGTTGATGAGGTACTTGTGCCTATTGAGCATGACAAGCTTTCAAAGGTGACAAGTCAATTTCTTACCTAATTTTTTCTAAAATTTGAAAAAAAAATTTAATAACAAAGGTATTAGTTTTTATATTTTGCGACTCATCATCTATCAATCAACCTCTATTTGATATATTTTTTAATCTTCAATAGCATTTTTAACTTCAACATCATTATATTTACTCATTTTATAATAATATTTAATAAAATTACCACCAAAATGTTGCATGTCTTCTTATTTTAATAACCATATATATATTTTCTATTTGAAACACAATAACATATTTATTTTTATTTTATTTTAGTAATAATTATATATTCCTTAGATACATATGTATTGATTTTTCTTTCTAACTTTTGATCCATTTATCATAATCTAAAACTTTATATAGGATTATTCTATATTTCATTTTTTACACATTAAAAAATGTAATTTTGATTTTTTGTGTAATTTATGTGACACACATGCTAAGTGATGTAATTATTCACTTTGAAAAATCACAAAAAATGTTCAATAAAAAATATAGAAAAATATATAACTTCTAGTACTCACTCTTAACTATATTTTTATCAAACGGTTTTAGAAAACAATGAATACAAATAATAAAATAGGGGTCACACATTGAACACTATGTTATATTCTAGTGAAGAAATATGAACACTTTTATGTTTGCACACCATTTGACATTCTTAATCTTAATCATTTAATTTTTTTTAGTAGTTTAGAAACTAGATTTGGAGTACTCCAATTCTTATTCATGTTGTATTTTTGAAGTTTGAGCACATGCATCTCAAATTACTCATCCAAGTTTAGGTTTAACATATTTTAAAATAGCACGACCACTTTTGACCCTCGTTTTATCCTCCCTTTCCATGCACTTACTCTTATTTTAAGTATTCCTTAGTACATATGTTCAAGGCGGGGTCATCACCAACTAAAGAATGTTTAATTCTCAATTACCATATCTTAGCATAATGTATAAAGGTAAAGATTCATTATAAAACCAACTCATGTGGAAGATATACATCATCAAATGAAATAGAATGAGGTTCCTTATGACTAATATATTGTATTAATGAAGTCACTATTTATAGAGTGGAATCAAAATTGACTATAATCTTCTCAAATGCTTTTTACATGATATCCTTATAAAAAGGTAACATGCATACTAGGTCCCAAAGATACATTTCCTAGTTTATATTTTACAATTGTTAAGTGATATCAAACTCCTTTGTTGTCTTATTGGTGAGTCTAGGTTTAGAAGGAGATTGAGTATATTAGATGGAAAATTAGGCCAATAAACCCCCACCACCTAAAATTAAAGTTGAGGTGGGTGGGAGGCCCCATCTATCTCCTCCCATCCACTCCAACCTTCATCCTTCCATCCACTTAAGTTTTCCTTTAGGTGCTTTAATTATAGTTTGACCTAGACCCTATTGATGACACTAAGACAATTGATTTAGTTGTCTTATTGGTGAGTATACATTTAGAAGGAATATTAAGTACATCAAATGGAAAAGTAGGCTATGTAGAGTGAACATCTTAACCTCTAGCCACACTTTAGTAAGTGCGCCAAAAAATAGTACAATCTTGTGAAGTTCTCTAGTATGAAATGTAGGTGTACCTTAAGGAGAGGATGACATAGTGTGTGAAAGGTAAGTTTAGTAGACACATAAGACATATGGATAGTAGGAGAGTCCAAGGCGGACAAACATCAAAAGATAAGCATGAGAAAAATTACCTAGGTCCCATACTATCCTTGTGAGCATTGTATTTAGAAAAATTGGTAATAAAATCATGTACTGAATCCACACAAGAATTTAAATAAATAGATAAGATGAATCAAACCATTATAGTTCTATATCATTCAAATAAAGTCTAAACTCACTAATCATTAAGATATCATCATCCAAAAATTTAAAATTAGAAAGCAAGAATGATTTTACACGCAAAGAATAATTTGTAGTACCAACATAATTATCATGTAACAATTCCTCATTGAGATCCATAACACCATCATGTAATGAATGAGAAGATAATGAAATATCACTATTACATATATATATAGAGGTAATGCATTAACATTAAGGTGCATGCTATCATTATGTAAGGTGTTACTACGAAGCTATCTTAAATATCACAAGGTTAATATGAAATATAGAAAAATAATCATCATAAAACACATCATCATGTTTAAAAGAAGGTCACTAAAAGAAAACAAATGAATTTATAAACATAGGGATATTATGATACAAAAGATGTAACAATGACATGAATATATGAAGATGTACTTTCATCATTTTCCATTAGATTATGTGTATCACTAACATACTTATAACTATCACAAGCCATAGTTGAAGTATGATTAATGTGGCACTCATGGACAAGTGAAGCAAGTGTGTTTAAAAGTAAGAAAGTGCTAACTAACTTAATAAAGAAGGAAAATCTAAGTACATAATAAAATAATACCTCCATAGAAAATACATCCTCATTCATTATGTATTTAAATGTCTTGAGAGCATCAAGGATGGAAAGACCATGTGTCACAAATAGGAAATTATAAAAATTAGAAATGTATACATGTATATTATCCAAGGAAAATTGATGAGAAACCATGATGATAGATTATACAAGGGTGGTAGTTGGAATCAAATGAATATATCACCATACATGCTCAAATCCTATCAAAACATGATAAAAAATACAAATAAAGATAATATATACCCTCAGTAAATATGAAATAAAAGGATGTAATTATAAAATAAAATGTAAAACTAAAACCCTAGAGGTGAAATCATAAGTGGTAAGATGGACAAAGACAAGATCAAGACATGACAAATAAAATACCGAAAGAAGTAAACCAATGAATGATCACAAAAGAGCACAATCAAATCATATGCAAAATTGATATGAAAGATGAGCACTTAGAATGAGAATTAAATTTGAAATTCTAACAAAGGAGGAGGAACTCTAAGGGAAAGCCTTAAGTTGTGTAAAAGTGTCAAGCTCACAAAATAATATGTAATGACAATAATTGTATTACATAGGATACTTTCTTGTAACTAAATAAATAAAACCAAGTAAGCACAAATTAATCTAGATAATAGAGTTGAGACAAATAATTGTAATAAATGTACAAAAAATAAATTCAAAGGTTAAGGATACTTAGCTCTAAAATCAACGAGGAATGATGCTAAATCTATGTAGAATCAATTCTCCATTGTCCAAAAATTAATCTCCTTGATCTAATGATTACCTTAATAAACCCTATAGGTCAATCTTGTGTTTTGTAGGTGTGTCGCCAAAAAGTGTAGCCTTGAGAATTTTCACTCATTTGGACCTTTGCCTATGGATTTTGGACCTTTTTCAGCCTCTTTTTACCCCTTTCCAAGCCTTGTGCCAAAGTGTTGTAAGGTGTTGTAAAACATTTTCACACTTTCTTAGGCTTGTCATCACCAAATCAACCCTTTCTTATGCTATAATGACCCCTTAATGCACATACATGTCTTACTTCAGTGTGTTTTGTGAGACAATCCCGACAAACATCATTAACCATATGTTAATTCCCATCATTCAATCAAAATTTCCCAGGTGGACTAGTTCACCACCTTGGGCGACCTAGTCCCATGTGTCATAAAAATTGAAATAAACTTAAATTTCTTTCAGGATTTTGTCTCTAAAACCCTAAGGTCCCGTGTGGTGTTATTTTGGGAAAATTAGGGCAAAAATTATATAAATAAGCGTTTCCCCCCTCATTTTGCACCTCTTCCATCTCATTTTTCCTCCTCACTCAATCTTCTCAAGCACTCATCGACTATTTCTTCTCAAGCAAGCTAGGGTTTGAGCATTCCAAGTCAACAAGATATATTTTCTGAAGCATTCAAGGGTTGATTGCTGCAACAACACAAGATCAATCATCATGGCAAGGTAACCCACTTCATTGCTTCATGTTTCATGTTTTTACATTATTTTTATTTATTTTGGTTTATTTACCTATAAGGGGTTTGACCAAGGCAAACCCCTAATCCCTAACAATCAACATTTTATCTTTCTCTCCTTATGTGTTTGTAGATTTAGGTACATTGGAGATCATTGAAGACTTTGAAGACTCATTGAAGTTGAAGACCTCTCCTTGCTTGAAAAGTCCAAACATCCACCAAAAGTCACTTTTAGGCTCGAATATTAGAGTTTCAGAAGCAGAAACTTGTGAAGAACCAAAGTGCAGACCTAGGGCTTCCATTTCCCCTTTCGAGTTTCTAGAAATCCAAAAGAGGAATAAGTCGCCAACAATGGCAACCTAGTCCAATTAGATATGCTTCTCATTGATTTTCACATTTTTAAACACCCATTTGGCAAAAATGGGCTTCAAACCAGTTTTCTCAAATCTGGGACTAGGTTGCCTAGATTGGAACAAGTGTCCCTTTTGGCTTCTGCAACATTTTCATTAGCATTCTAGACCTCCATCAGATCCTCCTTCAAACTCTAGGCGCACACATTCTATCTCGTTCATTTATGTTTAGTTTAGTGTACATTTTTAGGTTATTTTGTATATGTTTGCATATCATTATTTGTTTTCCAGCACTTTGCATTTCAATAGTTTAACATTCAATAAATCATTTGCATTTCCATTTTATTGCATTTAGAGCATACCACACACATCACTTTAAGCCCCTGGCCCCCTCCTTTGAATGTAACTTATGCATTTGGCCTATCTTTCTCCTTTTAGGTGAAAAACCTTAAAAGTGTAAGAAAGCATTGTGGCACCAAAATATTTGTTACATTTTGGTGAACCCAACATTCTTGCACCCTTCTTTTCTGATTTAGATTCCTTCTTCATTCTAGGTTTGCATTGCATTGTGTTTTACATTGTTTAAACTGCATTTTAGGGTTTCACATTTTTGCATGCATGAAAGTGTATATACTTTTCATTCTTGCATCTCAAATCATTGTAATTCCTCCAAAATCTGCACCTACCTTCATTCTTCTGGTCATCCAACATCATACCCATCCTAAACACTTACAAATTTCTAGAAATTTTGATAAAAACCCTAAGTGGGACTAATTCGCCATTCTAAGCAACCTGGTCCCTTTCCAGATTTTTCACTGTCTATTACAGCACCAAAAACCTCATTTATGTGCTTTCTTAGGCTCCTGGTTCCATATAATATAAGTCTGGAAAGTTTCGGGAACATTGGTTTTATGCTTCTAGCTCAAAATCATTATTTTAGGATGGTCATTCTTAAAATCATTTCATCATTCGATCTGAAAATGCTCACATTTCTGTAATTTTGCATTTCATTCATAAAAGTACTTTTTCACTTTTGCATATACAATGTTTATATTCATAAAAAATTGCATTAGTTTGTTAAAAGTGATTTTCATTCTTGCATGTACATTATTTACATTCTTAAAGCTTGGCATATATTGGATAAAAATGTCTTGTATTATTGCATATGCATTGTTTATATTGTTGAAACATTGCATGAAATGGTTACATGTACTTTTCATTTTTATTCAAATAATGTTAATAGCTTACATAACTAGACATGCTAAGAACACTTTAATCTCCCCTCCCTATGAGAGTGTTGTAGTGGAAGGAGAGCCAACTTTGGCCATTCCTAACGCTCGTATTCGTTCTTCTCCTAATATCTCTCCTCTTAGTGACGAATATATTTTGTTAGAAGAACCAATTAATGAGAATTATGAGAATCCTAGTTGTTTCTCTCCTCTTACATCTCTTAGTGGACAAGACCTTGATGACCAAGACAACACAAACATAGCTAATCATGACAATAACATTTCTTTTTCTCCTAGTTGTGAAGAAGATACTTTGCTGATAAGTAGGAGGTTTCTTCCACAGTGTGTCAAATTATGATATTGGGCTTAACCTTGGGGGAGACTCCGTGGTTAAGCACGCTTGAGCTGGAGCAATACTGGGATGGGTGACCTCCCGGGACGGACCAATGCTTCACCTCTGTGAGCATCACCTAGATGCAATGAGTGTTAAGTGGACCATTCATTATCATGAGAGATGGGTTCTTGTGAACCACTACTCATGAATCATGGGCCAATGAGTTTGACTCAAAAACTACACGGTTGAATCCTGATAGCAATATCATAAGATAATTTGTTGTTAGGAAATACAATTAGTGAAGGTCATGAACATCCTAGTTGTCCCCCTTCACCTAAAAACATACTTATTATACAAGATAATTCAACCATTGATCATTCCCCTATTAATGATGAAGCCATTTTAGAATAACCAACCTTCGATTGTCAAGAGAAATTGGTTTGTAGTTCTCCTAAAACCCTTCCTCCTAGGGAGGATATCATGATTCTCGATAAGGATAATCATAACAATAATAATATTTTATCCTTAGAAGCAAATGATGAGACAACCTTGGTCTCTCCCTTGCTCAAGGATGTTAATATTATTCAATCTCAACTCATCCTTTACCCTCCCTCAAACCAACCTCAAACTCTACCCAAACCTGAATTCATCCTTTACCCACCTACCCATAATGTGTTGTAGCAACCAAGTCATAATATCGTTGCTCATACATATTACACCCACAACAATTCGTGACCACAACCATCACCGTCAACTCCTTTACCCTTACCTAATCCTATCTTACCTACTATCCCTCGCTTAAATTCCATCCTTAGGGAGTATGACCTTGTTGATCAACTAAGGAATACTCCCACTAAGATCTCCTTATGGGATCTCATTCAAGCCTCCCCTTTGTATCACCA
>CM021104.1:359448160-359483960 GCA_007115665.2 Sequoiadendron giganteum
TTGCTATCTTAGCTAGTTAGCATCTGCTTGGCTCCAACACACTCTCTGAGCCAACATGCTTGGCACTGGTTTTCTACAATCCAGACAGCCAACCCCTAATGAGTGTCTTCCCAGATGACGTATACCATGAGTCTTTTTTTTCGTTCCCAAATGATTCACCTCCAGCGTCTGTCTCTTTCAATTTTGCTTGTAGTTGCTTTAGATTCCACTTCCTTGCTCATGAATAGTCCAAACCTGTCAACAAATCCTTGCTGCCATCCACCAAGAGCAACGATCACTCACCTAGAAATTACCACTGTCCAACAAATCACAGCTAGAGCAAACAAAATGAATCTGCCAACAACACTATTGTGGGTTAGGGCAAAAAGTAATGACCTTGTCTAGCGATGAAACAACTACTCAGACAAAGAAAGAAATGCCTACCAAATAGTTGCCTAAGGACCAAATGCCATGGATGCTTAGGCAGGATAACTCATGCCCTTAATGAAGGTGAAACACATAAATGAATGGTCACCCAACAACAAACCACCTACCAAGGAAAACTAATAGCCGCCCACTTAGTTGGAAACTAGTCACTACTAGTGCACATGACAACCAAACACTTGAAGGAAAACATGTAGTGTCATCACAGAGAAGATCTGGCACTTGTCGACCTCCTCTCTAACATTTCAAAATTGTCACCACAAACTATGGTAAGTTCCAACTATCACAAGGTTGGCTCTTACTCAACGTTGCTTGTAATTCTATCTTAATCAACTTCCTTGTTGCTCCCAAACCCGTCGTCTCCGACCACACACTTGCACATGCCTCTTCATTCCCTGCCAATTGCTGGGCAGTTCCAAAACTGCTCCAGCAAACATGCCCTTGCCTTTATGCCATTCCTATAGCACTTGATACAAGCTTCAATACAACCTTAGGCCACACTTGTAGCATTGCTACAACGCTATTGAGTTGCTAGGTGTGTTCTTGTCAATATCAAGAAGCAATGACAACTCTTGAGTGAATCTTATCACATTTAATGCTATTGTGGATAGCATGGCAGTATTCTTAATGCTTGTTACATCTCCTGTAGGTGAATATGTAGCCCCACAAAGATTTAGCAAGCCACTACAAGTGACTTGTATTCTTGCTATGGATGTCAAATAATTGCTACATACATCTTTTTGCTTTGCTATGAGTGACCTGCAACCTGCTATAGATGTCCTGCTTCTTGATCCCACTTGTTCACCAAAACTTGATCCACTTGTAGATGACATCATTAAATACCTGTCAATTTTCTAAGTTGTTTAGCACTATTGGGCAATAGATCATCTTAATTGCAAAACTCTAAATGTGGCATAAAAAGAGAAGTTGAAACAAGTGCATTAGTTCCTCTATTTTCTTCCCATGGGGTATAGTCAACTATGAAGGCCTCAAACACTTGTATAGCATCCCACGCTTGATTTTTGTAATGTTTGAGGCTGTCCTTAACCTAAAACTATTTCTTAATGCCTGGTTGAGATTTTCATTACTTGATGCCAAGTGAGGAAATTGACTTTTGGATGCCAAAATATAAAAACTATCAAAGTTAGTTTCATGTGGAAGTTTCTCCACTATGGCAAGTGGAGATATTGATCACTTAATGCCAAGTAGAACTTTTAGATACTTAGTGCCAATTTGAAGAAATTTTTGAATGATTAAACTTTGAATTTCCTTTTGATTTCTCTCATTTTTCATTTTCAAACACTGACCTTGATAAAAATTCCATTCCTTATTGCTTTTCGTCTTTCTAAACCCTATTTTCATGTGTTGAAGTTTGTAACTGCCCTAATAACCTTCTTCCATTGACACCCACTGCCATTC
This sequence comes from Sequoiadendron giganteum, assembly GCA_007115665.2. Taxonomy (NCBI): domain Eukaryota; kingdom Viridiplantae; phylum Streptophyta; class Pinopsida; order Cupressales; family Cupressaceae; genus Sequoiadendron; species Sequoiadendron giganteum. Next base: position 359,450,003 of record CM021104.1, read on the forward strand.
GCCGGAAAATCAGAAAAAAGGAGAAAAACAACTTTCCAAAAATAGAATCTTTTGGTATTCGTGCTTCTCTTCTAAAAATCCAAGGCACGGTGAAAACACAAAAAGCAAATTTTCTAAAAATAGAAAGTTTGATCTATGGTACACAGTGAAAACACTTGTCTTGAATTTTGAATTCCCCACAGTGGCAATTTCATGCGTGGAGGATGATCCCCAGATATGATTCTGCCTTAACGAGTGGGAGAAGATTTGCCTTGACCTCAATCCTTCACGTCTCTCTCTGCCATCTTCCAGCATAGTGTTTCTTTTAACTTCACTATTTCACCATAGTCATGATTTAGAACTTGATAATCTTCATGTTGAACAACCTACATATCAAAGAAGCAAAAATCATGATTATACGTGAATTGGGCATGGTTGCGATTTTTCATGATTTTTACTTTCAAAACTTCATATTTCCTCCATAAATTGTTGATTCTGATTTTCAACAATTTTTGAGGGTTTAAATTGCGTGTAATTGCCAAAAAAACTCCCACCAACTTGCTGTCTTCCCACGTGATTTAGCCACAGGATATTTTCGCTATCTGAAACCTGTGGCTGGCCATTTATAGGCTATTTGTGCGTCACAGGACTTGAAATGCTAGGTAGGAATGGCAAGTTGATTTTCCATTTATAATTTTGTTACTGATATTATTCACTTTCGTGATTCTAAGTCAATAGCATAGCGGTTATATAGGTTTTTCCAAAACATTTACATGCACTTTTGGAACTAATCAACCATTTACCCTTGTACATAATATATTTTTTACTTGCTTTGTTTCCTCACTTTCTGTCAGTTCTGATTTAATAGGCTGAGAATTGTGCTCCAGAGTCTTTCTGATGGATTGATCTCATGTACTTCAGTTTGCACATAATAACAAAACCAATGATAAGTGTTTTCTTTTATTTATCTGCCTGATAAGCTTCATTCATGATAAAATTTGTGATTCTCCACTTAAAATGCAGAAAGTCCATTAAAAACAGATCTGGGAAGCTCAAACTGTGCATAAAAATGGCCATTTTACTTGGCATCTCCCTTTCTAGGATTCTCCACTGGAGCCTACAATCCAACTTCTTGGTCAACCATGCCCATGTCCTAAGTGTTCAGCTGATAACAAGCCCAAGTTTTTCTAAAAATATTCAAATTTAGTCCTCAAGGGCCAATAACAATGCAAAACTAGAATATTTAGTTTTTTGAACCATATCATCACTAGCTTATCTCTTGGAAATGTTGCTCTACTTAAGAATTCTTGCAGCTGGCCTAAGTTCTTTGCAAAAATTTGGAATATAAGAACATATTTTGCTTTCTTGCATTTAAAAGAGAAAAAAATAATTAAAAGAAAAACTGTTATTATTGAACCCCTTAGGACTGTAAGAAATTAGACCAAAAGGCCTTTTAGTTGGGCAGCTCCTTCCAAAGGATAATTATTAGAAACCTCACTTTGATGGAGCATCAAAGGGTGCTGGCAGGGACTGGAGGAATAATCAGAGGCCATAAAGGCTACTTGACAGCAGGACCTCCACTTGATATTCCAAGAAGCACAAACAATGATGCATAAGAAAGAGTGAATGTAACAGGTTTGGAGATACCATTGAATTATGGACTTGGTTAAAAAAATCTGATTTCAGAAACTAGGCTAACAATCACCTGTGTGATATATCTGAAACTTCTGCACCTCACATTGAGAATTTGATAAGGGAAATTCTTTGAAAGAATGTGAATCCTACTGTTTATTTGGTTCAGATGGTGGGTAGTATTAGGAAGGGATCTTGCTAGAAGCTGACAGAATTGGTCACCAATGTGATGTCCATAAATTTCATTCATGAAACATAAAGAACAAAAGGAAATGGTCAACTAAGGCCATGACCTCATGCAGTGGCCTGCAACAGCATGGGTTAGACAGTCAGGTTCTCCTTGTGTTGTTTTCTTCATCTTTTGAGCATTAACCATTAGTTTGTAGTAGTTTTAGTGCGCACCCCATGCTTGATGCCCTCAGGCATGCTCCACTCTTACATTCATATGATATTTTGATACCAGGCCCATGGTAATTTTGCCTGACCTTGCTTATTTCTTTGCTGGGAATGGACTTTGTAAATCCCTCTTTTGATTATATAAAAAATCACATTATTTAAAAAGTAATTTTTGTGGCAAAATTAAATTTCTCTTACATCCAATCCAAAAATAAAATTGAGGACCAGGTGAAGAAAATAGCTAGAGAGCTCAGCCACAGCTTTTTTTTTCCTTTGTTTTATCTTTGGCTGCGTGCTTTCTTTCTATATCATGCAAGGAATTCAAAACCCTTGCAGACTTAATCACTCCAATGGTCAATTCATCTGGAAGTATTAAACATTATTTGATTCTTAAGACCAAACCCAAACAATCTTGATTTGTTGTATACACTCTAGGTGGGATGTGTCAGAGACATCTAATTGAAAGAATGATCATTCAACCTAAGTTTCATCTTTGCTGCAGAGGATAGGAAATTTAATGCTTTTGTGGTTTGAAACGGTTCTTCATCAGTCATTTGAATAAGATGTAGACAGCCTTTTGTGTCTATTGACTGATAAAGACTTAGGGCACACCTCATTCATAAGAGATAAAAGGTGGAAAAAAGGATATACCATGGATATCCAATTGAAAGAATGATCTTTCCAACTTGGTTTTGTTTTCACTGCAAAGGAGATAGGAAATGTAATGCTGTTACGGTGCTTCCTCAGTCATTTGAACAAGACATAAACATCTTGTTGTGGCCATTGCCTGACAAAGAAAAAAGAGACTTCCATTCATAATAAATAAAAGATGGATGAGAAGCTGCTCAAAAGTGTTTCCATTTGCATTCCTTATGTCCTCAAATTTCTTTTCAAGTATTTCCTTATGTAATTATGCTGTCTTTCAAAAGTTTGTGACGTCTTGCATGTAAATCAGTGAATCATATATATCACCATCTCATAAATAGCATAGTCAATCATCCCAACCTTGAACGCAAATAAATAAAACATTGTCGATGCAGAAGCCTCCTTTTATTTGCACATTATTCATTATCAAGTGAGCTTTGTTGACATGTTGATGGTAATGCAGTCAAGCTCAAGATGACTATATCATTGACATGTGGAGAAAATTGAAATTTCTCTGACTGAAAAGAAAATGGGGTTTGCACTTGAAACCACACCATAAGCTTCCCTCATCAAATCTACAATACAATACAAGGAGATGACAATTGGAGATAAAACATTTTTGCTGCAAATAAATATTCCAGCTCAGGTCCTTGAGTAAACCTAAGCGAAGAACATTAGTTGTCTACATCATGACAAAGTATTTGAACTAGTGGTACACAGGAAAATTCAGATACCCTACACATAATGAGACAAACTGCATAGAAATAATGAGCTATTTAAATATTTCTCTGCTTGATGTGCTTCATTCGAAAATGTGAATAACTATATAAATTATAAACACAAGTTGGAAATTTTTCCTTTTAAAATGTATAAACTAAAAGTTTATATTGTGAGATGAAATCCATTTAAAGTTGACCCTATAATTTTGTTACTAATTAGAATTTGCTGGGAATCAGATAAATGCACACCTCTATGGAAACATGGTCCTCAGCAGGAATAACACAAGTGCCAGTAGACATTTATAGGACATATCAGAGAAGATAGTGTTTATGGATGGAAACATTTTCTCAATAGATTAATATAATCAGATTGTAAGCATTTCCCAATCATCAATATCTATGCAGTGTCAATCCCATTTCGTCTCTTGCATAATCATTTGCAGAGCAGATGGTGCATCCAGAAGCACTTCTGCCAATGTACTTTGCTAATCATAAATAATAAATTGCTGAGGAGATCATGAATGTTACATTTTGAAAATCAGTATCTTAACTACAGAAGGGCAACTGATATAAGACGACACATTGGCATCTTATTTAATGTGCCATGATTTACATCCTTAGCTATAATAAGGCAGTGGAGGCACCAATAAGAAGATCCGTGCATTCCTAGCAAGTCTGTCAGGAGAAAATTGGTATTCTACTTTTCAAGCAGGTATTTGGCATCTCCAAGTTAAGCAGTGGCAACAGACTCTGGCATCTTGAGTTTATTTAGGTTTGATGTACAGCTATGTTTGTTTCGGTTGGAGGGAGTGTGTGGGTTCATTTCAGTAGTTGAATAATCAATGTTTCTTCTTTATTTTTAAATCAGTAAACATCCTTTTGATTTGGAGAGGGATGGAATCTTGTTTTATATGTTCACAGTGGAAATTGAATCGGGGTTAATCCTAAGAGAGTGAACCCTCTTTACAACCAGGCCATATTACAAGGGGACCAACTTTAAAACTATACTGTTCGGGAAATTAACATATTTTGTTTTGACAGATCCCTAATATCAAGGGGGTTACCTCTGTCTGTCTATTAACAAGTTGAAACTTTGCCTCCCTTGAATCTACTATTTGCTTCTTCAGAGAAAATGACTAAATTTCTAACTATGTCATTATTTGTTCATTTGTAATTGTCTAGTGAGATGCGAGACCTAAACCAATCTGAGCCACAAAAGAGGATAGATCCATTGTTAGGAGATTTGTGCACATTGAATTTTTTTGATGATATGGGTGCAAAAGTGATGACCATTGGTTCATGCCAGATCTGAGTTCTTATGAGTTTGTGTTAGTTTCCAATTACAGTGGAAAGATGCTATCAACACAATGCTAAGTAGTGCATTTACAAATCAGTGGTGCCATTTATTGACGATTTAAACTATGTTGCCTGTTCAGGTTTGGCTGTTTCCCTTTTTTTCCCCTGGGTTTGGTACAGTTGTGTTTGGCAGTACTATATATGTATATGTATATATTTAATTGATATTAATAATATGTAGAAATATACTTTATTTGCATAAAATGTAAATTAAATACAGAACATAGCTGATAATTGAGAATTCAATGCCAGTTGACATATATGAAAGATAATTAAAAATGGTTTAAAGTTTAGTGCATCTGTACATGTCAAATATATGTTACTGGGTTCTTCTGATATGGTTGTTGTCATTGTACTGTATGGCCATGAGTCCAGCTTGGGTATGCCCAAGGCATTGCCCCTGGGATAACAGGGCCGTGCCTTGGGTGAACCCAGGGGACTCGTTACCTGCTAGGCATAAAACAAATAAAGTATATGTACCTCTTTTTTTGAAAAAGATGCTATGTTATCCTGGATTGGTAAAGCACCGCTGCAACAACCATTCCTGAACTTTGTTCTCTTGTCACTCTGCTGCCTTTCTTTGTGCTGCTCTGACCTGACTGAAGGAAATAAAATTCTTGATGCCAGCTGTATATTCTTTGGCAATAATATTTGGGGCTGAGTATGGAAGGCAACATTAAATGAGTTTGTAGTAGGGTTCAGTGAAGTTTAGATAAATTCATAGTTTGCTTAATAATGTTTATAAATATGTGTTTTCTTTAAGCAAATAATATACGTGGCTTTAATTTGATAATGTTATCTGATATAGAGTTGTAATGGTTTCATTTTAATCTAATATAATATATAGTTTGATAAATAATATAATTTTATATTTTATTAATTTAAATTAATATAATTAAATGTTATATTAAACTATATTATATTTAATTATATTATACTAAATATAAAATATTAATATTGTTAGTTTTAGGATCAGAAATTCAATAAGCAGAAATAGAACACATAAGACAATGAACACAACAAGATACCTTGGGAAAACCCTCCTACTCGAGGGAGAAAAACCCAGCAAATATATCACTTATGTATAGAAGGAATAAGAGCAGAAATCTTCTTACAGCTCAGGCCCAACACAATGCCGAATTTGATACAATGAATAATAGCACCTCTCCTAGATGCAAAGATACAATCAAATATGTTTTCTCCTTGAAATCGATCTGCTGTTACAAAATGATGATCTGCTGCTAAGGTGCAAACTTCTTCTAGGAATGCGAATTATCTTGAATGAACTTGATGATCAAATGAATGGAAGTGATCTCTCTTATATACAATTCGGTGGAGAGGACGCACCCCTTCATAATGCACAGTCGGCCATACATGAAAAATCGTGACTCATACAAGAGGTGGCGATTCAAAAAAGTTGGCCTCATACAATTAATAATAATAATTAAATATTATTTCTTGTCCCAAGTGAAGTGCCTCTTCACCAAATGACGTCTCCAATAAATTAAATAGCCGATAAGGCTATATTTAATTTATTGCTTGATAAATCATGGCTGCAAGTAGAAGCCCGACGCTGCTAACATCAACACTCCCTCTTAGCTAGGGAGGAATACTTCTTGATACACAAGGTCATGGAATCTCTCAACATGACACCCACAATGGCTACACCCATATGTGAGAAGAGAACACATCATGGAGTCACTTAACGTGATATCGTTCATCATGGCTACTCCCATGTATGGACAAGTACATGTGCACAAGTGCCCATCATGGAGTCACTCAACGTGATGTCGTCATCTCAACATGACGTCCACCATGGCTACTCCCAAAGGGTGGATGAACACAAGTACAAAGAAATCATCACGGAGTCTCTCAACGTGATGTTGTCATGGAGTCTCTCAACTTGACATACACCATGGCTACTCCTAGAGGGTGGAACTAAGGGCTTTCACCTCAAATTTCTCTCATAGAGAAAGATGCATTAACAAGGGCTTACACCTCAAATTTCTCTATCACAGAGAAAGATGCATTTAAACCAAATCACAGAAGATCACTGATGTTGAGTCTCCCTCTCAGTTAGGGCTTCATTCTCCACAACTCCAAGCTTGTCTCGGAAGTACACAAACTTCACTTTGGAGAGAGGCTTGGTGAGAATATCATCTGTCTGCTCATCAATGCAAATGTTTCTCAACTGGATAGCTTTTCTCAATACCATATCTCTGATATAGTGGTATTTGATCTCAACATGTTTTGTTTTGTCATGAAACACTGGATTGACAAAATGCTTCACACAGCTTTGATTATCACAACGGATGACAGTTGGCTCCAATGATTGTCCAAACAATCCTGCAAGGAGCTTCCGAAGCCACATTACTTCTCGAGTTGCCACACAAGCTGCAATATACTCTGCCTCTGCGGTGCTTAGTGCCACTGAAGATTGCTTCTTGCTATACTAGGAAATCAATGCAAATCCCAAATTAAAGCAACAACCAGAGGTGCTCTTCTGATCAGCTACATTCCCTGCCCAATCAGAATCAGAATATCCTTGCAACTGAAGATCTTCATTGGAAGTATATCTTAAGCCATATCCAATTGTGCCACGCAAGTATCTCAGGATATGCTTAGCTGCAACTAGATGTATTTGCCTTGGTTCATACATGAACTGACTAAGTGTACTCACTGCATAGCAAATATCTGGTCTAGTATTGACTAGATACATCAACGATCCAATCAACTGCCTATACATAATGGGATCCAGCAAATCCGAACTAGCTGTAGACTCACTCAACTTCTTCAAATTGATTTCCTTCGGTGTAGACATGGATTTGCAGTCCATCATACCAAATCTCTTCAAGATGTCTATAGTATACTTCCCTTGACTTAGATTGATCTCATTAGGCATCTGCCATACTTCTAATCCCAGGAAGTAATGCATGTATCTAAGATCCTTCATCTCAAATTCAGAAGCTAACTCCTTCTTGCATTTGATAATGAGATGTTCTTCTCCAGTAAGAAATAGATCATCAACATAAAGAAACAAGATTAATGCCTCACCATTAACTACCTTGAAGTACAGGTTTGAATCAGCATCATTCTTGGAGAAGCCCAAGCTCATTAGGTATTGATCAATCCTCTCATACCAAGCACGAGGAGCCTACTTAAGGCCATACAAAGCCTTCTTCAATCTACAAACATGAGACTCCTTCCCATGAATCTCAAAGCCATTAGGTTGCTCAATGTATACCTCTTCTTCAATCACACCATTAAGGAATGCTGTCTTCACGTCCATCAAATGTAGCTTCCATCCCTTAGCTGCTGCAATAGCAATAATGGTTCTGATGGATGTATAACGAGCAATCGGAGCAAAGGTTTCTTCATAGTCTATTCCCTTTTTCTGAGAGAATCCTCTAGCCACAAATCTAGCTTTGTACTTCTCAATGCTTCCATCAGCCGCATGCTTGATCTTGAAAAGCCATTTAGAAGATTTAACAGATTTCCCTTCTGGTCTAGGTACAATATCCCAAACATCATTCTTGATGATAGATTGATATTCTTCAGCCATGGCATCTTTCCATACTTGCCGACTTGATGCTTCCTCAACACTGGAAGGCTCAAATTCAATGATATGATTCATTAATGCAACATAGCTTGGAAATTGCTGTGGTCTTTTGCTTTCTCTGAATGTGCCTCTAGGAGCTGCAAACCTTTCTGCCTCTTGCATTGTTTGCCTAGCCCATAGAGGTCTCTTTCGACCTATGACAATATCTCTTAGCCCATCAGTTGGTTCCAAAGGCTCAACTAGATCACCATCCTCTTCTGTTTCAGTAGACTCCCTTTGAATCTCAGGAGTATGATCAACGTCCATGTCTTGAGGAGTCTCTCGATCTTCGTTATCTATCTCCATGTACGAGCCTTTAGATCTTTTGAATTTAACATCTTCTTCAAAAGTGACATCCTTGCTAATCTCTATCAGTTTCTGACCTGGAATGTAAATCTTGTAGGCTTTTGAAGATTCACTGTAACCCACAAATATTCCTTTCTTGCCAGATGGTTCTAACTTAGCCCTCTTATCTTTAGGCACACAGGACAACCAAAGATTGTCAAGTGACTAATCTCAAGCTTTACTCCTGTGAAGGCTTCTTCAGGAGTCATATTTTCCAAAATACGATGAGGGCACCGATTCTGAACATACATTGCGGTTCTAGATGCTTTTGCCCAAAGGAAGGTTTGCAAGTCTTGATCATGGATCATGGCTTTGGCTGCTTCAACAATGGATCTATTCTTCCTTTCAACAACACTGTTCTGTTGAGGATTGTAGGGGACACAAAACTCCCTCTTAATCCCTGCCTCAATACAAAAGTTACAGAAGACTCCAAAAGTGTATTCTCCTCCGTTGTCAGATCTCAAAACTTTGATCCTCTTCCCGGATAAATTCTCTACTTGAGCCTTAAACTCTTTGAATTTTTGAAGTACTTCTTTAGATTCCTTAGACTTCAAGAAATAAATCCAAGTCTTTCTAGAGTAGTCATCAATGGAAAGTACATAATACCAAAAACCACTCAAGGATGCAACAGACATTGGACCACACAAATCAGAATGAAGAAGATCTAGAATGCATTTAGATCTACTTTCACTACTATGAAAAGGACCTTTAGTATTCTTACCCAATGCGCATCCTCGGCAGGTGCCTTCATGCTCTTGACTGAGTTTTGGAAGACCAGTGACAATCTTTTGCATGGATGGAAGAGCTCTGAAATGGAGGTGAGCAAGTCTTCTATGCCAAAGCTCACTTGGATTGGTGGAGTCATGCGACAATGCTTGCATTGGACAAATGTAAAGCCTATAAAGACTCTCATGCCGAACACCAATCACTCGGGCTGTCTTGATGCTAGAGTTCTTCGCCCAAGCAAGAACTTTTCCTTCAGAAAATGCAACTTGATATCCTTTGTCCTCCAAGGCTGAAATTGATACTAGGTTCCTCTTGATACTTGGTATGAACAACACATCACTCAAATGAAGAGAGACGTCGGAATCTAGGTGAAGAGAGGAGGCTCCAACACCTTTCACTGAATAGCATGCATCATCTCCAATAATGACTTGAATGTTGGTATCTCTCTCCACCAAATCTGAAAGATGTTCTCTAAATCCAGTGATGTGACGAGAGGCGCCACTATCAATCAACCATGTGCTACTATCGATTGGAACATTGCTTGATAGGGCTGAGATAAATAGAAATCCACTTGAATTGTCTCTTGAATCCTTCTGAGGAGTCATCCACATCTGTGGTAGTGGCTTGCTGTTTTTGTCTTGTTGCACAATCTCTTGCATAGTGACCAAACTTGTCACATCTGAAGCACTGTATGTGGGAGAGATCCTTCTTCTTCTTAGATTCTAGAGCACCATCTGATCTTCTATCTCTGTTCCTTTTGAAATTGCCTTTCCTTCCTTCTCTTCCTCTCCTCTTTGATGTTTGAGCAGCAAGAACATGGTTGTCTTCATTATTAGAACTCCTTCCATTACCTCTTGAATACAATCTGACCTAAGACGATCAAACTTTGGTAGCTTCGATCTTCCACTAATACTTTGGATAAATGGCTCCCAAGATTGAGGAAGACCATTAAGAGCCAACATGACTAAATCTTTATCATCAACCATATTACCAATGGCACAAAGCTGATCTCTCAACTCAGTGATCTTCATGAAGAAGGAGATGATTGAATCTCCTTTCGCCATCTTGATCTGATGTAGCTGTTGCCTCAATGCAAGAGCTCGGTTGGTACTATTAATCTCATACAATCCCTCCAAGGTTTTGAACATCTCTCTCGCTGTCTGCAACTTGGAGATAATAGGCACAAGGTGATCCTTCACAGAATCAATCAATATCTTCTTGGCCTTTGTGCCATTCTTCCTCCATTGTGTCTTCTCATTCTCATCGGAAGGCTCGGGTACTTCGCTCTCCACGAACTTTAGAATCTCATTTTCTTCCAATGCAATCAAAACTATAAACTTCCAAGAGGTGAAGTTAGAGGCACATTTGAGTCTATCTTCAACCTTGTGACTGTTCACCATTTTCGTAGTTAAGATAGACACACACAGATGAGAATAATGGAGAAGGATAATGCTGCTTATATAAGTTTGATCACGATCTTTTCTTAGATCCGCTCTGATACCATGTTAGTTTTAGGATCAGAAATTCAATAAGCAGAAATAGAACACATAAGACAATGAACACAACAAGATACCCTGGGAAAACCCTCTTACTCGAGGGAGAAAAAACCAGCAAATATATCTCTTATATATAGAAGGAATAAGAGCAGAAATCTGCTTACAACTCAGGCCCAACACAATGCCGAATTTGATACAATGAATAATAGCACCTCTCCTAGATGCAAAGATACAATCAAATATGTTTTCTCCTTGAAATCGATCTGCTGTTACAAAATGATGTTCTGCTGCTAAGGTGCGAACTTCTTCTAGGAATGCGAATTATCTTGAATGAACTTGATGATCAAATGAATGGAAGTGATCTCTCTTATATACAATTCAGTGGAGAGGACGCACCCCTTCATAATGCAAGGCACCCCTTCATAATGCAAGGTCGGCCATACATGAAAAGTCGTGACTCATACAAGAGGTGGCGTTCAAAGAAGTCGGCCTCATACAATTAATAATAATTAAATATTATTTCTTGTCCCAAGTAAAGTGCCTCTTCACCAAATGACGTCTCCAATAAATTAAATAGCCGATAAGGCTATATTTAATTTATTGCTTGATAAATCGTGGCTGAAAGTAGAAGCCTGACGCTGCTAACATCAACAAATATATATGTAATGTTACAAAGTAAAATATTAATATATATATAATGTTAAAAAGTAAAGTGTGTGTATATATATATATATATATATATATATTGTGGCAATAGACAGCCCCTACTGAATTGAGAGAAAAAAATAGCTGTACTGGTGAACCTGTACCTGAGCTGGCAACTTAGTGTAAAATCAATAGAAATCATCATATTGCTCTTTATCAAGAGCAGCAATGTCATCAGCTGGTTTGTTGGAAGGACAAGCAGTGCCAGAGTCACTCCCACTAGCTACACCATGCAAATGAAACTGTAGCAGCCTTGTGCCTCTCATCCTTAATTGAGACTAAGGAAAGTAGTTATTTAGGTTTAGTGTTTTTTTGCACTTTTCCATTAAAAAAATATTTTTTGGGGTCAGAACACAGACCGGATTGGATTTGGCCAGGGTTCCTGCAGAACCCAGTTACATAGGATTTAAACAAACAAGACCAAAAGCTTGCTTTGAAGACATTAACATCTCCTTGGCATCATTAATAATTTATTGATTAGCCTTCACACGGCATCTGATATTTTGTGATTTTGCTTGAAAACTTCATTGATCTGAGATCATCAAGTTCACTGGAAAGTTATAAACAGCTATGTGCTATGTCATAAGTTATCAACAACCTTTAGAAACAACAGAATTTACCTATCAGGCTGGGCTGTCCAACATATGGTTTGAGTGTGTCTGAAACATGTAAAAATATTATCAACTCATCAGATTTCAAAAAATTGCATGCTGCAACTTTACACACATTTAAATGCCAAACTTTTTCTCTGTTTGTTAAGATAAAGGAAATTAAAAAAATAGTATTAGTTAAAATTTGAAAGGATGTATACATTTGACATAAAATCTACACATGATAAAAACTTTCATATGAAAGATTAATATTCTCAGATCAAGAGAATGGAGATATAATCGTTCGCTAGTTCCAAATCCATCATGAGCTCATGGAAACAGTGTTGAATTGTTACAAAAATAACAGATGATTACCTGGGTTAACTTGGGAGGCATTTGTGTCATTGTTGGAGTTTATGTCATATGATTGGGAACCGATACAAGACAGCATCACTCTTTGGGTAAGTCATTAATACATAGCAATGTTAACACAAACTATCGGATCCATATCCTCATCACAGAACAAAGGATTTCTATTGTGGATACAAGCATTGATATTTTCCTAGATACCAGCTTCTTCTAACTAAATTTCAATTGTCTCTTTTGCTGCTGGACCTGATTGTGTTGTGTTGTCCACCATCTTTCTCCACATATCACTGCAGGGACAAGGGTGACATGGACAATATTAGTTTCAAATTAATGCAAGAGCTTTTTGATCAAATGTTTATCAGTGTTTAGACTGTAGTGCACAAGGGATGAAGTGCTTGGTAAAAATATCTACACATGCTAGGGTAAATTTTTTTATTACTGATTTAAAGTTGACCTGGTACATGGGCGCTTCTCACCAAAACTCTAATCCTTTCATTCACCTTTGGACTATTCATCTTCTTGGGTTATCCTCCACCTTTTCTTTCTGCATATCACCGCAGACATGAGCGACATTGGTGTGATCACCTTTTAATGCATGTGGGAGACATTTTCACTGAGTGTTATAGTGTTATGGTGCTGCATACAAAGGCTGAAAATGCTTAATAAAAAAACCTATTATCTTATATGGGCAAATTTTTTGTTACTGATCTTATTGACGTGGTGTTTTTGCCCATTGAAATTCTATTTTCCAATCTATGTCTCATGCTATGCTTTCTTGTGGTTTAATACTTTGGAAAGTTGAATTACTCTTACCATTTTCATTCTATGAAGTTGACTAGATGTTGCAGGAAATAATAATATCATCTTTTGAGATAGTGCTGTTTCATAGATTGTTCTTCCAAAATGTTCTCTGTTTGAATTTGGTTGGTTGCAGCTGGTCATTTTTCTTATGTCGAAGATTTCTAAGAAATACAAGTCTTCAATATCTAGTTATTTTATTTTTTATCTGCATGATTTTTGCCAATTTATTTTATCTTGTATTGCATACGTATCTATTATTCTCTCTTAGACCAACAGTTGGATCTATGTTAGGGTCATATGCGCCCTTTTTTTTACAATGCTTTGAACTCTCAGTCATATTTTAATTTGCATGGCAGGTTGAGGGAACAATGACTGTTTCAACAACTCGCAAGACTCGGGATCCATACATCATTGTCAAAGCCCGTGACCTTATAAAACTTTTGTCAAGGAGTGTACCAGCACCTCAAGTAAGTTTGCTCTATAAGCTAGCCATAAAATAACTTTATCTTCTGTCAAGTTAGAGCAAACCATAAAATAACTTTATCTTCTGTCAAGTTTCTGTCTTGCAGATTTTAGAGACAGAAGTTTTGCATTAGAGTTATCATGCTTTTCTTGGAAAATTCGTAAATTTACTATTGGCATATCATAGGCAGATACATAGTGTTGAAATCAGGAAACTCTTGAATTGTATTAATAATTCTATATAATATCATAATTGTTGTAAATTTCTTGAGAGTTCAATGAACTGAGATTCAAGTTGTTATGGTTTTTTAGGCAATTAAGATACTAGATGATGAGATGCAGTGTGATATTGTCAAAATTGGTAGCATCATCCGAAACAAGGTAAAACTTTTTTTCTTGCTTGGTTGTTTTACATGGGTTTGAATTGTTGGTACTTTTATTTGTGGTCTGTTGGAAATCAAACTGTTCCTATGCGATGTTTGGATATTATTGGATGTCTACAATCTCTCAATCATAGCGTTTTTCTTTACTGTTTCATAGACATGCTTGTAATCTTTGCTAGCTTATGGTAATTATTTTCCTGCTTTTGCAAATTCAATTGGATACATTGGCAATCCAGAGTCATTGTTTTCATTTTTGCATACACCAACCAAACTGGGCATAGCTTGTCTGGTCTCATCATCCCTATGCTAAGTAATCCTAAATTCCTCTTTTCTTGACTGATAGGCATCTTTGCATTGTATTGCACATATTCATGCAATTGGATTATTTATAGGTATTATAAAATGCTGTTTGATAATATTATTAGAGTAATTAATATTAATGGTCATTTAGTAATATTTAGTTTATTAGGTAATTTCTATTTTCACAGTTAGATAGTTTAGAATCTTTCAGTTTAGTTAATTTTAGGATGTGTCTGTTTTGTTTCTTGGTATTTCTCTATATAAAGAGACTTCATCTCTTGTTGTAATCATCCAGTTTTATTAATAATGAAGTATCATAACATGGTATCAAAGCGAAATTATCTTTTGACGAATTTTTAAATTCGTGCCTTTTACTTGGAAATATTTTCCAGATTTTTTTTAATGAAAAAAATGTGGTTTCTTTCTCTGCAAGTTTGTGAGATTTGTTTTGTAGAGCTGCGAACCGTGTTTTGGCATTTTGGTGCTCGTTTCTTCTGCTAGGGCATCGTTTTCTGTTTTTCAAGAGTGTTGATGGTCGCAGTTTTTTTCCTGTTTGCGCGTCTCTACCCGTCCTTGTATGCGCGTTTTTCTTTTGTGCTGTGTTGTGGCGGAAATTGCGATTTCACGTTTTTTTGGAAGTTTCTAGTGCTTGCGACCTGGTTTGTTTTTCCTTCTTCCACGCGACGGCTCGTGTTTCTGTTAGCGGGTGCGCGTGTCTGCGAGGGTTTTGTTCGTGGCATTTTTTTTTATGTGACCGAGCTATGTGCCCTTGTTGCTCGCGTCGGCTGTGGAGGACTGAGGCTAGGGCTTTGGCGGGTTTCTATTTTTTTCTTTTCTTGCGGTTTTGTGGTGATGCTGATCTGGGAATTTGCTGCGATCTAGGGTTTTTCGATTTTCCTCAAAATTGAGGGTTTCAGATTTTCAAGATCATGGTGTTTCTTTTTTGGGTCTTCTGATTTTTCATTGTGAAGGGTGGTGTTTTCTGGGTTGTGTGCGATTTTTTGTAGACAGTGTATATCGGGATTTGTGCCTCGAGTATTGTGCAACAAGGGTTTTACCGTTTCTTCCTCAAAAACGAAGTTTTGTATTTTGAATAGTTTTGTCATGGGATTCGTGCTAGCTATTGCTAAAGGTTTTTGTCTAGTTTTTGGTAGAAAAATCAGATTTTTTTAAAAGCTTGAGTTTGCCTCGTTTTTTGTGCATAGGAAAACGGGAGGGATGGCGTCGTTAACCAACATCATGTTGGAGGGCAATCAACGCTTCAATGACAAGAATTACAATACCTGGAAGCAGCAGATGCTGTCAATTTTTGAGTACCGGTGCCTAGATCAGATTGTTCTAGGTAACACTCGTCCTACAGTGGTCGGCAAGGACTAGGACAAGTTTGATGAATGTAACCATGAAGCAGTTATGTTGCTCAAGTTATCATTGATGAGATGCTTCCAGAGGTGCCATCTGGCAAGATTGCTGCGGAGATTTGGGCGCACTTGAAAAGTCTCCATGAAATGTCGGATAAAAGCCGAGCTTTCTTTTTGAAGAATATGTTGTTTTCTCTTATGATGGATGAGAAGATGTCTTTGCAAGAGCATCTTATGAAGATAAAGGATATATGTGATCAACTGGAGGCCATTGGTCGCAAGATGGAGGAAGAGGATATGGTGGTAATTACGTTGAAGAGTTTACCACGATCCTACGAATATTTTATTGAGACGCTCAACATTACCTACACTAATGTTGACTTGAAATTTGATGACTTGTGCAATAAGTTATTGCAGCAAGCGAGGTGGACACAACAGTTTGGTAGCAACAGTGATATGGTCAGTGCGGAACAAGCATTTATTGCCAAGGACAAAGGCAAAGGCGAGTCCACTCAGCAGAAAGGACAACGCACATCTGAGGAGGGTTCCAAGAAGAGTATCACTTGTCACTATTGGGGGAAGCTTGGTCACATCGAGAGGTTCTGCATAAAGCGGTTGGCTGATCAGAAGTCCAACCAAGAAGAGTCTCAGTAGCAGGCTCATGTAGCAGAGCATTTTGAGGAGAAGGCGAAGGAGTCAGCCTTCTATGCGTTTTAAATTTTTTGGGTAGTTAGTAAAATGACCATTAAGGGAGGGTATTAGAGTAATTAATATTAATGTTCATTTAGTAATATTTAGTTTATTAGGTAATTTCTATTTTCACAATTAGATAGTTTAGAATCTTTCAGTTAAGTTATTTTTAGAATGTTTCTATTTTGTTTCTCGGTATTTTTCTATATAAAGAGACTTCGTCTCTTGTTGTAATCATCTAGTTTTATTAATAATGAAATATCATAACAAATATGTAGAACATGAATGCTTTTTTATGGGTTATTGTGTCAATATGGGATTATGGCTGATAAAAGCCTTTGAGAAATATAGCTCACAAGTCTAGGTTGTTCATACTCGAATTAATAAAGTATTCTCGGAGAGTATACTATATCTTATGTTCTTAATATTTAGTGTCATAAGTGATCATTGATGCAAACCTTGATCTTGCATTTCTCTAACTGTGAATTTGTGTAAAGTCATATACTGACAATTTTGGTAATATCAGTTAATTTTATATTTTATGTTTCCATTTTTCTTACATATGTATTGAATTTTTTTTGTCTGCCAAACCATATTTTTTCATCTCTTTCTGCTTCAATTTCTTTTGTTGAATTTTATCAAGGCATTGTTTTCTATCTAGAAATAAAAAGCTGCCTCTGTAATCTGAGTTACAAACAATTTCATAGTCTATTTTACTGCTTCAGTTTCTTTTGTTGAATTTTTTTGAAGCATTGTTTTCTATTGAGAAATGAAATAGTGCCTCAGTGATATGAATTATGATCAATTTCATAGTCTATTGATTATTACAGAAGTTCCTTGACATGATTCTTAAACCATTATAAGAATCAGATTTTCTAGTTTGTTGGAGGTGCATTGAGGTAGGGATCAAGCTTTAAATATTACAGAGTGAAGCCCACCTCCATGATATAATTCTTGAATCTTAAACCATTAAAGGATTAGTTCTTTCAAGTTTGGTTTTTAAGAACATGGAGGTAGCGATTGGTAGTCATATTATGGAGTCGAGTCCACTTCCACGCTTGTTGTGAGCTCTACCCTAACGCTTACCCCTCACATTTAAAGTTATAAGTTGGCAAGTAGAAAAAGGATATCAAGGTAACCAAGTGAACCTAAATAAAAAGAGACCTTGTGAAAAATGGCACCAAGATGTCAATAGGAGTACACAGTTTTAGCATTATAGTATGCTGACATAGAGTTCTCAAGATTTGATCCTAGACATTTGAAATTTGACATACATTAGAAAACCCCAAATTTTTTTTAGATTGCCATTAATTTCATTTGTACGACCATGTACAATTTTTTGAAGGAAATTTTTATAAAATTCATTGAAAAAACAGTTTTAAAATTAGGGTTTTACATTCTCATTTACAAAACGTGCTCAAAGTCATTGCAAAAATATATCTCGTTGTAAGGTTTGAGACCCTAAACTATCTCACGAACAATAAATAGTAACTCCTTTTCACATAAATATATAAATGAAATGAGACATCTCCAATAAATACAAACGACACATTACATCTCACATGTAAAAGTGTTTGATCCAGAATATTGAGTACAAGAATAAGGTACATCATCACATGAGGTACTATCTAGAATACACGATATATATGCAAGAATATGACTCAGGCTCTCATGCCCATTTGTTCATAGCAATACAAGTAAAGATAAAAGTATAATCATCACTGAAGAGTCTCCGATCGCTTCTAACCCAACAGTCATATAGGTGTAGTGCATTATCTAGGTAAAAGCACATAATATATGATATACAAAAGTACAACTCAATGAACAATCTGGAAGTACAAATACAAATAATGATATAAGAATGATATGAGAACATAATCAATATAGTCTTCGACCGCCACCGACCCTCACAATCATTCGCAAGTCCGAGAGATGAGAACATGGCTCAGGTGTTTTTCCGCCCAACCATGAAGCTTATCTTTCCTTGAAATTCTTCCTACTCGAAGAATACTCGACCCTGCACGAAACACCTAGCAACTTGATATATCTACATACATTTCTAACATGAACATGCAATGTCACTATCGGGATATGGCAGGGAAACATATCAAAATAATTTTCTAGGTAACATTCATCTATTTCAATGAATACATGACTTTGGCCAAAGCACTAGAATAAACCGGAAGATCCCGAAAAGAGGATCGACCTTCTTTGTTGGTACATATTTGGCATCCTATCTCGGAAGGTAAACCCAATTCACATATAGAATAACATGCATATCCAAAGCTCATAAAAATAAATAAATACTCTTTTTCCTTTAATGCAAATGATTATATGAACATCTTTCATTATTTCATCTTTTCATGCATTAATGATGGTAAAATATATAATTGACATGCAATTTGATCATTGACATGCAACTAGATTATTGACATGCAACTAAATTATTGACATGCAATTGGCTATAAACATGCAAATTTGATCTTTAATGATATTTCTAAACTTCATGCAATAATTAAAGTACATGCATTACTATTCCCAATGTCATGCAATATTTAATGTAAATGTAATACTATTTCCATTTTTATGCAATAATGACTAATTTTAATGTCTTGCAGGTTTAACCCATAAGAAATCAGTTTGTAACATGTGATGCATATTTGCGTTATTAAATATATACATCTAATTAGTTATATATATATTAAATGGGTATGTATATATATGTACATATATATATGAAAATATTATTGATATTCATGATTGAATGATAACAATTGGAGAAGAAGGCTCCTTATAAAGACGATTACAAGACGATGTTTCTAAAAAGAAACAATCGTAACTAAAGCTAAAAAACCAGAAAGAATCTAAAACAGGCTAAAACTAAAGCAGTTACTAAAAACGACTAAGTTAACTAATAAAGCAAAGATGACCATTATTATTTTAATATCCTCCCTTAATGGTCATTGTACAAACAGAAACTAAGTCTACCCATATTGTGTTGGTCATCAAAATGCATAGTATGCAGACTCCTTCTGCTCAGTTTGCTTTGCCACGTGAGCACTTTGTTGAGACGCTTGCTGGTTGGTCTTCTCATCAGCCAACCGCTTTCTGCAATACCTCTGTATATGACCAATCTTCCCACAGTAATGGCAAGTAATAGACTTCTTCTTGGAGTTCTCCGAATCGCCTCGTCCTTTATGCTGAGTGGATTGGCCTTTTCCAATGTCTTTGGTAGTAAATGCTTGTTCAACACTAGGAGACTCACTGCTACTCCCAAATCGCTTCCTCCACCTATCCTACTACAATAGCTTGTTGCACAACTCATCGAACTTGAAGTCAACATTGGTGGATGTAATGTTGAGCGTTTCGGTGAAGTGCTCGTAGGAACGTGGCAAACTCTTCAAAGTGATTACCACCATATCCTCCTCTTCCATCTTACGATCAATGGCCTCCAGTTGATTGCGAATATTTTTTATTGTCATCAAGTGCTCTAGCAAAGACACTTGGTCATCCATCATAATAGAAAAGAGCATATTCTTCAGGAAGAAAGCCCTGCTCTTGTCCGAGGTTTCATGAAGATCTTTCAAATACTTCCAGATCTCCGCAATAGACTTACCAAGAGGTATTTCTGGTAACATCTCATCGGTGACAGATAATTTGAGAAGCATGACTGCCTCCCTATTACCACCATCATACTTGTCCTAATCCTTCCCAGCAGAAGTAGGATGAATTTCTGTACCTAGGACAAGCGCATCTAGACACTGGTACTCCAAGATGGTAAGCATCCTCTGCTTCCACGTGTTGTAATTCTTTCCATTGAACCACTGCAAACTTTCCAACATAACATTGGACAAAGTTGCCATCCCTCTTGTTTTCCAAAGCACGAAAAACAAGGAAACTCTATGATCAGCTGGCAAAATAGTGGACAATTAGTTGGCACAACTCTCGATTTTTCAAAAAACTGTGCAAATTTTGGAAGATTTTTTTTTGAAAACTCTATATAGAAATTTTATGTTTCCCAAAATTTCTGTCAAAATTGGCACAAAATTCAAGACTAATTTGTTGGCACAAAATTCGAGGCACGAAAAATGAGGCATGAAAAACGAGGCACCCAAAAAAATCCGAAGACAACCTAGTTGAGATCTTGACCCACCAAGAATCTGCAATGAATTTTTTTTTGACTTGAATTGAAGGGTCAAAACCCTAATCAAAATTTTCAGAAGCCCTAGGTGGCCATGAACACAAAGAAAAATGCAGAAAACCTCATTAAATCCTTTGAAAACGCAGCACAAAAGAGACTAGAAACCCTAGTTGTTGTTGGTATAGGCAAAGATGTCTATCGAACAAAAGAACACCAAAAATCATGCCCAAACAAAGAGACTTTGGCCTCAATATGGTACTCAGGAAGCAAGACAAAAAACGCGTCCACACAGAAACAAAATGCGTCCTCATGTTGATGTTATAGCAGCTTTGGGCTCATCCTTCAAGCCACGAGTGAAGACATAAATTCATATAGCCTATTGGCTATTCATTTATTTGTGAAAATTAATGTGAAGGGGTGCTTCACATGGCAACAATGTAATTCCTCTTGGGTCGACCTTCCTTGTAATTCACTTGTAATTATATTTCCCTAATGTGGCCGACCTTGTACTTGAAGAGGTGCGACCTCTCTCTTATTGTGTATTTATACAAGGTCATTCCCCCTTCATCAATCATGAAGTGAAGTTCGTCCTTATCTATCTGCAAGTATGAGTTTCTTCTACAGCTATGCGAATTCATCAAGGAGTGCAAATAATTTTTGAGTGTGCATCAAAGTGTGATGTTGGTTATTGGCCTTGTGATTGGCCTCATGATTGGCCTCATTGTAAAGAGATTCGTTGCCATTATTTCAATATATGTGATATATTTTGTTGCTGGGTTTTTCCCCTCATGTTGGAGGGTTTTCCCAGGGTATCTGTGGTGTTCTTTGTCTTATGTGTTGCTTTTTCTGATTGTCTTCATGTCTAATCACAAAAACTAACATGTTATCAGAGCAGGTCTAGAAAAGATCTGATCAGAAATACAACAAGCATAAAAGCATTAAACAACATAAGGTATTCTTCTTTATCGAGACCTGCTTTAGCATTAGTTGGAGATCTCGACTGTAGCTCCCAACAATGGCTTTGAAATGGTCGATGCTTGTGACTCCCTGTTCCTCTCGCGACACTTTGATATGCTTGAAGTATCCAGGAGATGAAGTCGTATCGAGCCAATGAAGTAATTGTTGTAGTCGCTTCTCGTAAGGAAAGCTCGAATGTTTCCATGCGTGCAACATCACTCGATGGCTGTAGCTTCACTCACGATTCCGTCACTCTTCCAATGACCATAGCGATCTCCTTTGTCGGGTCTGTGAGTTGTGTTGCAACTCTGAAATGTTCTGTGATGGGCTCCTCCAATGTCGCTATCTTCATGCGGCATATGTCTCAGGCGACGATGCCACTGTAAGGGCGACATAGCCTTCATCACGTGTTCTCTAGGCTTGAGTGGAGCAATCTAGGAGTCTATCTTTTCCATTCATTCCCATGAGAAGAGTTGGGATCCATCATAACGACAATAGGTTTGGGGTCGAGAGTATTTTAGATGCACTCATGAGTTACGGTAAAGACATAGAATGTAACTAAAGGCAGATTCAGGTGTGGTGTTTTTTTTTATGTCCTTGCAGAACCGATTAAGTGTGGAGGATTGGGACTTGTATTCAGGAATATTATTCGTTTTGTGTTTCTGGAGCATAGTCTTTCAGGGACGTAATCTTCTGTTGTCGACCAGATGATTCATAATTCCTTCTCATTTGTATTCCTTGTGTTCTGGATCAAGCAAGGATTCTCCAACGACAACCAGAAGATCACCAAACATATCAGGATTTCATCACAACAGGCCGGGTGAAATAATTCACGGACGGGTAATTATTCTTGAGCAAGATCGATGGGCATCTTTCGATTTACAAATCTCAAGTCACACCAGGTCGCTCGAAAGCCTTGAAGCGGGTTTGCCTTTTCTTTGGTTGATGTCATTTGTATAATCGGGTGGAGCTCAAGAATAATCACTAGTCCGATTGCTTCCTGGGCCCATCAATCTATGGAATGAGATTGTATCTAGATCTCCAAAAGTTGTTATCCAAGATCTTTGTTTCAGCGGTAATCTAGTCAGGTCTTATCTGTGAAGTAAATTTAGGCTTCTCACTCAATACAATGATGGCATACCATCAATCTGAGGAAAGTTTAAAGAGTTTGAATGAGAAGCTGTTTCAGACCCTTGTTGTCAAAGATTAGTTGAACATCTTGATAGAGAAGTCACCATCAATACTTAGAGCAGAAGTATTGACACATATGTATGGTGAGGGCTGGGTAAAGGATGTCTAAGTCGGTAAAGACCTTCTTTTGATATTTAGTTGCAATTGAAGTCAAGAGTTTGCATTGAGAGCAGCAGCGATCGATGCCACTGCAAAGGGCAGAGAGAGCAAATATTGTGATCGTTGATATCGATTCCTCATTTTCTACGTACAGGATTCTAATTTCAATGAGATAAGTATTGCATGGTTGAATAATGTTCATGAATTGTTATATAGTTATTAATTCATGCTATAACATTGAAATAATAAATCATGTATGCTTCTAGCATTGGTATTTCTCTTCGAAATAGTTGAGTTATATGAACTATTAAGTAATCTCTTCTTAATGTGCATTAGGATGGACCAAGAGATTGCTTTCAAGAGAAGAAGAGAATGGAGTCACAACTTGCAACCATGGGACTAAGTTGGTGGCTGAAGACATATCTTGAAGAACCTATTAAGGTAGTCCTTGTGATCAGTTTCTTCGAAGAGGAGAATTTAACTTTCAGAGGGAGTTCTGTGACTCATAGAGAAGAATTTGCAAGGCTTGATGCTAAATCCTTGAAGATCCTCTTCAGCAGTAGAGTCAAAGACAGTCAACCTGGATTTAACATTGGTAGCTCCGCAAACCTATTCAGTTTAGAGTGTTCTGGGATGAGGTTGAAGAGGACAACCTTGAATCTCTACAAAGGTGTGCGCTGGAAACCATTTCTCTAAGGCAAGCGTTGCAGGCAATCTTGGACAATGAGGTCAAAAGGTTGATGCAAGTACTTAAAGATTCAGAGGGAACCTACTAAACCTAAAGAAGATGGTAATCTAATTGATTTTGGTTCCTTATGTTGATTTATTTCTTACTGGAGAAGATCACCTCATTATCAAATGCAAGAAGGAGCTAGCTTCTGAATTTGAAATGAAGGATCTTGGTCTCATGCACTACTTCCTTGGCTTAGAAGCATGGCAGAAGCCGGATGAGATCATTCTGAGTCAAGGGAAGTATACAATTGACATCTTGAAGAGATTTTGTATGATGAATTGTAAATCCATGTCTACGCCTATGGAGACCAACTCTCAGAAGCTTAAGGAGACTGCAGCTAGTTCAGATTTGGTGGATCCTACTATGTACATGCAGTTGATTGGATCGTTGATGTATCTAGTCAATGCCAGACCAAATATTTGCTATGCAGTGAGTGCACTTAGTCAGTTCATGTGTGAACCAAGGCAAGTACATCTAGTTGCAGCAAAGCATATCCTAAGATACTTGCGTGGCACAGTTGGATATGGCTTGAGATATTCTTCTGGTGTAGACTTGAAGTTGCATGGATATACTGATTCCAATTGGACAGGGTGTGTCACTGATCGGAAGAGCACCTCTGGATGTTGTTTTAGTTTGGGGTCTACGATGATCTCTTGGTGTAGCAGGAAGCAGTCTTCAGTGGCACTGAGCACCGCAGCGACCGAGTAGATTGCAGCTTGTGTGGCAGCTAGAGAAGCAGTGTGGCTTCAGAAGCTCCTTGCAGGATTGTTTGGACAATCGATGGAGCCGACTGTCTTTCATTGTGATAATCAAAGCTGTGTGAAGCCTTCTGTCAATCCAGTGTTTCATGACAGAACCAAACATGTTGAGATCAAATACCACTATATAAGAGATATGGTATTGAGGAAAGCAATCCAGTTGAAGTATATCAACATTGACGAGCAGTCGACAGACATTCTCACCAAACCTCTTGCCAGAGTAAAGTTTGTGTACTTTTGAGACAAGCTTGGTATTGTGGAGAATGAAGCCCTAGCTGAGAAGGAGTCTCAGCATCAGTGAACTTCAGATTTGCTTTAATGCATTTCTCTCTGTTAGAGAGATTTGAGGTGCAAGCCCTTGTTAATGCATTTCTCTCTATGAGAGAATTTCAAGGTGAAAGCCCTTGTTTCCACCCTCTGGGAGAGCCATGGTGGATGTCATGTGTGTGACACCATGACAACATCATGTGAGAGAGTCTGTGATGATTTTCTTGTACTTGTGCTTTTCACCCTCTGGGAGTAGCCATGGTGAATGTCATGATGAGGTGACGATATCACAATTGAGTGATGGGCACTTATGTACCTTTGCCATGATGGTTAATATCACGATGAGGTGATATGTTCCTTTGCCATACATGGGAGAGCCATGATGGTTAATATCACGTCATCGTGATATTATCCTTTGCCATACATGGGAGAGCCATGATGGTTAATATCATGATGAGGTGATATGTTCCTTTGCCATACATGGGAGAGCCATGATGGTTAATATCACGATGAGGTGATATGATACTTTTCCACATATGGGAGTTGCCATAGTGGTTGACATCACGATGAGGTGATGTGTCTTGTATTGTTGAAAGTATTCCTCCCTAGCTGAGAGGGAGTTATGAAGTTATTGCAGCTTCGGGTTCATTCTTCTAGCCTAATCGAAGACATGAAATTGCATATAGCCCTTGGCTATTTATTTCATTGTGATAATTAAGTGAAGGGGCGCTTCACTTGGAAATTATAATATAACATTTAATTATTGTGAATAATTAAATGAGGTCGACCTAAATAATATTTATTATTATGGCCGAATTCCTTAATGTGGCCGACTCATTTAATTATTATTATTATTCCTTAAGGAGGCCGACCTACATGAAGAGACACTTTGTTTTGTATAAATACAAGGTGATGATCTCTCATTTGATCATCAAGTTCATTCACCATATTCGCACTCCTTGGAGAAGTTCGCACTTGAGCAGCAGATCATGATCTTGAGCAGCAGATCATGATCTTGAGCAGCAGATCATTCTGTAGCAGCAGATTGTCATTTTGTAGCAGCAGATCGATCTCAAGGAGAAACATATTCTATATCTTCGCATCTAGGAGAGGTGCTATTATTCATTGTATCAAATTCGGCCTTGTGTTGGGCCTGAGTTGTAAGCAGATTTCTGCTCTTACTCCTGAAATATATAAGCGATATATTTGCTGGGTTTTTTCCCCTCGAGTTGGAGGGTTTTCCCAGGGTATCTTGTGGTGTTCTTTGTCTTATGTGTTGCATTTTTTATTGCTTTCTTTTCTGATCCTAAAAACTAACAAGGCTTAAATTCTGCAAGCGTATAATAACAATTGATTACTATATAATACATCGAATTGCTTTGGAGTGAGGATTTTTCTCCCAAATGGGTTTTCCTTGCATAAATCATTGTGTTATGGTATATTGCTTTTGTATTTTTTTCTTTGTAACTTTGGGATCAGTTTATTTTTTTGCAAATACCTCCTCGCATAGATTAGTGTAGGAAACATATTTTGCACCTATGTTTCCTTTCATTTAGTATCGAAGCCTGATCACCTCAAGTCCTAGGTGTTAAGGGTAAGGTTTTATGTTCTAATCTTGGTTTGAGTGGTAGCTTGCATAGAAGGAGATTTCGTTGCAATAAAATGGCAAGCACATCAAGAATAGAGATGGCGAAGTTCACCAACACTAACTTTGAATTGTGGAAACTCAAGATGGAGGATATGCTTGTAAACAAAGATCTATGGGTTGTTGTATCCAAATCCAAACCCACTACAATGTCACAAGCTGACTAGGATCTATTGGACAAAAAGGCGAAACATTGTGAAACACTCTTTCATTTTGTAATAGACTAGCTGTTTTGATAGTTTCTGAGATGCAGCTCCTTTTTTACTTTTTGGTATTGAGCCTTAATGGCAAGCCCTAGTTATACATTAAATAATGATAATCTAAATTTGCCTTAATTATAGCCAACATTAACTTGAATTTTCCAAATAGAATGCTGCATCCATTGAGGTCTTCAAATTGTAGAGGCGAATTTAGTTCATCCTTACCAGAGAAATCAAAAAACTTAGTTTTACACTAGCTCTACGCTTTACCAACATTAACCTAAATTTCAGACATGAATTTCTACAAATACTAGATTTTCAACTGATGACCAACTCCTACATATTCTAAGAATATATATTATACATTCTGGGCATAATAATTTAAAATCACCCTAACTCTAGCCAAAGAGTCTAAATCTCCTAAACAGGTTGCTACTTCCATTGATGTCTCCATTTTTAATTTATTCCATAGTAATAAAATATCAGTCTTGGAAAAAATGCCATATTTTTACACTATGTTAAGTCCAATGTATTAAAATGCCCTTTTATACCCTGAATTCATGCCCTAATTTTTTAAGATGTGCCAATGCTCTTACATCAAAAATTTCTATTTTGCAGGTTAGAATACGGTGACAGATACACTCCATGTTTTGGTCCTTGGAATATACACTCCATGCAAGAATCTTTCTGTTTCCAAAAAATTTGGCTCAGACACATTTCACCTTTTTTCATCCGCTCATATGTTGTTTCTAAACATAGCTACTGTTGTTCATTCTGCTTCATTAAATTTTGTCACTGTTTCCATATATATATATAATAATTTATCTTTTGATAAAATCCTACATAACTGATGGCTGGAATACCAACTTTATTCATTCTTACCAGCAACAACTTAAATTTACCCTTACTCTAGCTGGTATTGATCTAAATGACTGCAGCTTCTACCAAGGTCTCCAAATTTAGTTGATTCCTCATCAAAATGATGTTGAATTCAGTTGATGCCTCCATTTACAAAATAAATTAGAACTTAATTTTTCAAGATTCGCACATAAATGAGGCATAGTACTTATGAACCCAAATTTAGTTCATTCTTACCAGGACAACTAAATCTAGCTGCCTGTGATCTAAATTTCCTAAATAGATTGCTGCTTTGACTGATTTATTTGATTTTCAATGTTCTATTAAATTGATGTTTCCAATTCAATATAAAACATGACTAAATAATTTGACCAAATCAGATGCAAATAGAACGGATAACTTAAGAATCCAAAATTAGTTTGTTCTCTGCAATTACAATTTATATTTATACTGAATCTAGACAACATCAATCCAAGTTTCCAAAATAATCCTAAATTTAGCTCATTATTACAATTTAAATTTGCCCTGAAGCTAGACAACATTAATCCAAACTTCCTAAGTAATTGTAAATTTAGCTCATTTGGAAATACAATAATTCAAATTTACCCTAACTGTGCCCAACACTAAACCTATTCTTATGATAAATGCTTGATAAAGACCTCTCTACCCAACATTAAACCTCCTCTTATGATAAAAGTGGGATAAAGACCTTACTCTGGAACCCATTGATCTTAATCTTCTACGTAGAACACTGCTTCTATTTAAGCCTCAAGACTTAATTCAACCTTCTAGTATTGAGATTGTATCTGTCAACATCTCCATTGAAACATGTAACACAATGCAATTTCCAACCAAACCCAATGTAAATGGCGCCTAATAATTTAAGAAAACAAGTCAATTCTCACCAAAAATTACTTAAATTTACCCTAACTCTATATCAAAATTGCTCAAAATTTCCAGAAGTGCAAAAAAAATTATTTAAATTTACCCTAGCTTTGGTCAAAATTGATCTGAGTTTCCGAAATAAACCACTTCTATGAAAGTTTTCAAATTTACTTAAGACCTCTGTCTGTTAAGATTACGAATTTGTTCAGGATGACTCCACTTTTGACCGAATAAATAACAAAAATCAATGGCTCCATAATGCTGCGAATCCAAGTTCATTCAAAGCAGAAGTAATTTAAATTTGCCCTAACTCTAGCCAAAAATGTCCAAATTTTCACTGTAGACCAAAAAGCAGTTTAAATTTAGCCCAAAATTCCACTGTAGACCAAAAAATAGATCAAATGAACCTCTGCTTATGATAAAGACCTTACCGTAGAAGGCGGCTCCAAATCAGGCTGTTTCGATTCCCGCTCTTCCGGCCGTTCTTCTGTAGTTGTGGAAGCAGAGCTCTTGCCATGTTCCGTATCACCATGCTCTTCATCACCATTACTGTAGCATTTCAGCCTATTTATACTTGCTCTATCTCTACTAAACTCTCCTCTAAAATAAACAGAGCCATATCTTGTACACAGATTCTTATAGGTCCTCTTGCCACTGGGAGCAGCAGTAGAGTGAATTGGTACAGTTTTGAAACGCTCCCTTAAACTGTAGGGTACCTTCCCTTGTAAGGTGGAGTTGAGGGTTAGGGTTTCGGGGGAAGGTGGCGCAGTGGCTATTAGCAGTGATATCATCGTGTTTTAGTTTAGTGATGAATTGAAAGGAGCGTTTCCTGTGCATTTGCCATTGTCGTTATGATAATTGGAAATCAAATGTGAGAAGCCGGATAACAGGCTATTCGGGATAGACCGCCTAATCCTACGTGGACATATCCTAGTCGTATATAAATGACTGATATTCGAAAAAGAATATTCTTGTCCCTTCGGACAGAGATGACCATTAAGAGCACGAGGTTTATGCATGCGCTCAAAGAATAAGTAGAATAGGATAAGAATATTTTTAAGGATCTTTTATTAATCAATTTGATAATGATTTATGTTTTAACCATCTTATTGTTGAATAAATCTTAAAATGATGTCATTGCTAAATTTTTTATGTAATGAGAATTTTAAAAAAATAATAAAAAATTCATCATTTGCAAATAATTTTTATTAGGGGTTGTTGGATTTGATTTTACATATCAAACGTATTTTATAATAAATTAATTTGTTTTAATTTTTTGGCATGTATTTTTTATCATTTTTTAAAATTTATTTACACTTCAATCTTTTAAAATTTTAAATATTTACTTTTTTAAATTAAAAACTATTTTGTTGAGTCACAGTTATACTCAATTCAATCCTTGTAACTTGTAAGTAAGATATTATCATTTCATTTCAATCATCATTGCTTGATCAATGAATTTGGTGGAGATTATAGATGTTATGGATGATTTAATACATGACAAGGTTGTCTAAAATATAAATAGTGATAGGAGTGATAAGGAAATCATCATTAATATTATGGCATGAAAATTGAAGGCACCGTTGTGATGGGAATGGTGAAGGTGGTGAAGCAGTTCGGCTCGTGGATGGACGATGCAGAGAGGACCCTGCCCCTCAAGGTACCCCAACTTCTCATGCAAGATCAATGGAAGAGTGGATTGAAGTTGATGGCAATGAAGAAGTGGGACCAAAATCGTAAATCATAGGAAAACATGTGAGATCATGGGGACCCAAAAGGCGGAGACAAAGGAAGAGTTTTGGCTCGACAAGGTCAAATTGGCCAAAATACAAAGACTAGTGGAGATTCAAGAAGCAACCAGAGGCTCGGGGGCATCAGTGGATCATATCCAAACTAAATGTGAAGCATCATTGGTAGCCTTCACAGAACTTGGCTTTTCCTTTGGACGATTTGGACAGTTGCAAAAAAAAGGGGATCTTCCATCCATCAATCCTCCCAATCGTTGGCGTGATGAAAGAGGAAACGGAGAGAAGTATGAAGATCTGGGGGCCTCCCTTTGCTACTAGTTAAAATTTCATCTAGATAGATCAACATGCCAATCCTAGGGTAGAGTGGGCTCCCTTTCAACAAGGGTGGCACAGGTTGATGTCGAGTAGGGAGAAGAAATAATGGAATGGCTTTGGTGACCTGGCTTTGAATGAGGGTGGTGTGAATCAAAATAGATCTAATAGAATGATGGTGGTTCCATCTAGACTATTGATGTCATCCAAGCACTTTTTGAAAGAGCACAATTTCTTCGCCAAATGGTATTTAAATGGTTATCCTAGGGATCGAATACAAAATTGGTGGTGGAAAAATGGGCCAAGGAGGTATGTGTTCATTTCCTGGCTAATGGGTATCTCTTTGTGATTTTTCCTACTTTCAATTTGAAGAATACTATCCTAGAAGGAAAGCCGCCTTTAATGGATGGAATAGGGTTTTACTTGAAAGACTAGGAAGTAAATTTTGATCCCATAAATCATGCATTGGAGAAGTTGCTAGTATGGATTCGTTTAGTGAACCTTCCATCAGAATACTAAAGAAGAGAGGTATTGGCATTGATAGGCAATGAATTGGGCTCCTTTATGGATGTAGATAAGAATATGTTTCAACACAAGGAAAGAAATGTGACTAGAATATATGTGGATATCAAAGAAAATAGCACGTGATGGTCTAGTTTAGAGATCATCATGGAGGAGTCTAAATGGATCCAGGAGGTGGTATGGGAAACAGCCACATATCGCACTTATAGAGGTGGTAAGATCAATTCAATGTCGGAGTCTTCTTGGCACAAAGAACATGTGATTCCAAGTATTAGAAATAGGGGTTAGGTTGGTAACTCTGACATAGTTTTCCAAGAGGGGGGAATGGCAGAAGTCCAGGGGAAGAAATTAGGGGAGAGCTTATCTACTAATGGTCATGATACAACAGCCCCATCTAGGGAGATTGTAGCAGTTAGGGACTGTGGAAGTTCCACTGGACTGAGCTAGTTAGTACTTTGGGAGAGCAACAAGAGGTGAATGACATCAAGGATGAGTTAAGAAATAGAAGGATGCTTGTACCAATGAGCTCTCTTTCTCAAGATCAAGAGACATGGAAAGTCCTAGAGGAGGTTACTCTAGCAGCAACTCAAGGGGTCCCAATTCAGGAGCAAAAAATGGAGGAGTTGGACTATATCCTAGAGGTAGGTAACGAACTACTAAGCCTCATCAAATTGAATGATGGGCTAGATCAATCTATTGTTGGGGTGGAAGATGCATCTAAGGATTTAGTTATGAGGATTCCTCCATCAAAGGAAGGGGAAGGCTTGGAGAGCAATTGGGAAGAGGATCAAAATATAAATTTTACCACTCTGATTGCTCCAAGGGAAGTGGGAGAAGGTGAAATTGGGCTAGATCATCCTATCCAAATAATAGTGGAGATGGTCTCTAAGGGGACCAAGCTAGCAATCCCTGAGAAGTTAGGAATCAAGAAAAAAGAAGAAGCTAGGAAATCTCTAGACTGTGGCAAGGGCAAGAGCAAAGGTAGGAAGACAAATTGGAAAAGATATTGTTGGATGGTGAGGCAGAGGGTCAGGTCAAAATCACCATGTTATCAAGATCAAGGAAGGGCGATACCCTTCTTGAGGATCAATGAGGGTCACATTGTGGAATATTAGGGGCTTAAACACCCCTAACAAGAGATTCCTAGTTAGACGTTTCATGGAGATGTCACAAGCTGACATCTTCATCATCTAAGAGTCAAAGTTAGTGAAAGAAGAGGTGGATTCTTTTAGAATAAAGTTAAAGTTCTGGCAAGCAAAAGCTATAGATACAGATGGAGCATCTGGTGGTTTAGTCACATTTTAGAAATCTCAATCTGTCTGCATAGAAAAGGTGGCAGGCAACAAGTATTGGTTGGCGAGCAAGGTAAGAAATCTTAATGCCAAACTGCAATTTATATTGGTTAATGTTTATGGCCCTTCATCTTGCATTAGAAAGAGGGAAGTATGGGTTGAGATTGGGAACCTTTTGAATGATGGAGCAAATGATAACTTCATAATGGGGGGATTTTAATGTAATTTTGCATTCTCATGAGAATAAGGAGGGCAACCAAACTAGATTTCAATCTCAAATAGATTTTGAAGAATTTGTAGTAGATAATGCATTGGTTGAAGTTCAGTTGTCCAATGGATGTTTCACATGGACTAATAGGAGGCTAGGCTTTAGAAATATTATTGAGAAATTGAACATATTTACTTTTAAAGGAGACTTGAGAAATTTTCCTTTCATAATGGAAGGATGCATTGTGCCCCAATCGAGATCTGATCCTTAGCCCCATTCACCTGAACATTCTTGAGGATAAAAGGCCCTATTGATGCCCATTCAAGTCTAAAACAATGTGGCTTAAGGATCCAAACTTAATTGAATTGATCGAAAAATGGAGGAAGGAAGCAAATCTAATTGGATCCAAGATGTTTTATGTGATGGCAAAATTAAAACTAATCAAACAGTAATTAAGATCATGGAACAAGCAACATTTTTTAAATATATTTGAGGTTAAAGGGGAAATTGAGGAGCATATCAAAGGTTTGAATAGAGAAGTATTTCAGCATGGTATAGATGAGGAGAAATTTCAAAAGGAAAAGGGATTGATGAGGAAATATGAAGAGGTTCTTGCCAAAGAGATATTTTAGAGGTAAAAGTCCAAGGAAGTTTGAATAAAGGAAAGAGACAAAAACACCAAAAAAAATCACAATTCTCAAAGGATTCGAAATGACATCAATATGATAATGAGAGTAAAGAGAAGGGATGGCTCCATTACAGAAAATATGGAGGAGGTTGTGGTAGAAATTGTGGACATTTTCAGGAATTTTCTCAATAATTGGGAAGGGTCGATGAGGATTCCACATCAATAGCTCCTTCAAGGGATTCCTAAATTGGTGTCACGAGAGCATAATCAAACATTAATGGCAAGGTTCTCAAAAGAGCAAATCAAAGAGGCATTGGATCAGTTAATGTGTTCAGTGTTTTTCCTACTTGACTATGCAAGTGCAAAGCAAATGCAAAGAAAGAAACAATACAACACCTCAAGATTAGCCTAGTTGAACCTTAGCAAGAACAAATAAGAAAACAAACATAAATTATACCTTTCCAAGATTGATAAATTGTTTGGCCATTTGTTGAGTTTATTTTTATGCTCCTTTGACAAGATGATAGCATGCAATCTATACTAAAATGATTGTGTTTATATGATGAATGTAATGGATGTGCTTCCAAGTGAGCGTGGATGCAAATGTGAAAACTTCAATGTGTTGCAACAATTATGGATTGGGATGCTTGAAGGCTAAGTGTGTGAGTTGAATGCATGTGTTGTGAATGACTAATTATTAGTCATTTTGGAGAAAAGGGAATGGATGGTTAGAGGATTAAGCCTAGATTTGGGGATCAATGGTTGATATGTCATGAGACATCTCAACACATGTGGCATCCTAGATGGAGGGGACAATATGATGTGGAGGTGAGATGTCATCCAAGTGGATGTACTTTCAAGTACCTTGAGGGGAGCAAAAAGGATTGACTTGTCTTATCCTTCCCCAAATGATGGAAGGATGTGACAAGTCAACAATCATTTTTGGGAAGAGTAGTACCTAGGA